>JAECUM010047938.1:0-12299 GCA_016617855.1 Megalonaias nervosa
CCCTGGTCATGTTATGTGTAGGATGTCCGAATCTCTTAAAGTATTTAGAACATGCTCCATATCCAAGAAAACTTCCAGGATAACATGCTACCATATCAACCGAGATAACATCATTATAATCGTATTTGGTGTTCCATAATCCACCGTGCCCATATTCTATACAACTTTTCTTGACATCTTCAAGGAATTCCGATCGTGTCGTTTTCCATGAATTTTTCTCCTGAGCGAAATGAGCAGCGACTGACGGAACAGTAAAACAGTTATTCAGTAATTGTCTAACTATGACATCATCAGAGGTATATTTCAGTGCAAGATGTTCCATTTCCTCATGGAGAGATTCTGTACGATAAATATCACCGTTACGTCGTACAAATTGATCGTAATGATCATATTCCGAACTCTGAAATAACCAAACAGAAACAGGATCGGTTTTACTAATATTTTTAATAAAATCAAAGATATCACCGTCATAAAATTTAACCTTTCTATCTCGTGGAAATATTGTTACTGCAGCAGTCCATGCGTGCGCGTTATGATCAATAATATCTATCGGAGTTCTATTTTTTATATATTTCAGTTTGTACAAAATCTCTCCGGTTAATGTTTTTACTGCTATTGGAAATCTTAATTTCTTCTCTAGCTCAGCAACATCTTTGATAGACGCTCCGGTATCTTTAATCGACTCTGCCCATGTATTTATTTTTTTACGTCTTAAATCCGTTAAACCATTACCACGTATCGCGTTTGCAAAGTGTTCTGTAACTCGCTCAGCTACGCAGTTTATCCTTGACGAAGTCAAGAATGACAATCTCATCGGTTTGAGATCCCCAACATCAGGTTTATTATTCCGCGGAAATATTCCATAGACAACCGCAGTTACAGGGTATGATCGCTCATAATACGGTTTATCTATACCAGTTAGTATTCGTGGTTTGGATTTATTACTCAAGAAGATATTATTTCCTGACTGCACGCGGACGGGATCGCGCTTGTCACGAATAATCCAAATATCTTCTTCTGTATTTACAATAAATTTTATTAAAATAAAATATTTTTGATTATCAAGGTGGTTAATGATTACTCTTCCTCGTTTGTCATTCATCGTATTAGAAACATTTCCAACTCTGAATGTTGACCATGAGCAGCAGAGAGGGTGGACCCTACAACTTTGTAGAGACCCTATTTTTGAAAAGAGTTTTTGCCTTAATAATGAAAACTTCTCTAATTGACCAGATTTTTTCTGATTTTTTCACAATCTGGTCACTACGCGTATGTCTTCCACCCTCTCTGCTGCTATAAATTAAACAGCAAGTATAAATATTATCAATAATGAGTATTGGAGAACCACACTCAGCTAAATTAACTCGAGAGCGACTAGAGGCAATTAAAAAATATCTACCTGTTCGTGATTCTGTTAAGCAACAACTACAATCGCGTCAGGAGTCTCAGATGGAATTTACAGAAGGTACAGAAAAATTATTTAAACCGATTGTCGAACCAACGAAGAAAATTGTTACAGCAACCGAAGCAACACAACGAGCTCTTGCAACATTGCCTGCTGATATTGCTGGTCGTATTCAAGCTGCTCAACCAGCTGCTGCTCAGCCTGAAGGCGCTGAAGCACCAGCCCCTAAACAAAAAACGTTAGATAAATTTAATGAAAATGCTATTAATTTACTTATTGATATTAAAAACACACGACAATTAGCTGATTTTGCTCTGGATAGTTTTAGTCGAAGAAGTAAATTAATGAAACCTGAGTACTCTAAGAATATTAAAACCAATGAACAATGGCAAAAGGCATTATATCGCACAGTTATGGATGTTGAAAGAATTAAAGCTGATGATCCATTATATCAGGATTATATTAATGAAATCGATGATTTAAAACAATTAAGAAAACAGGAAGCCAAGAAAAGTAAAAGGCAACAATCTCCAGAACCATTTGAGCAATTAATTCATAATTATCCAGAATCATTCAAAACACCATCGAAACCAAGTAAAAAAGCATCACGACGAACACCACTACAATCTGAATTGTCACCAATATCATCACCACATCTCAAATTTCCATCACCAGAGCAACCAATACCACGACTGCAACCACTACTACTACAACAACAAGAAGAAGAAGAATCACAACAACCAGTCAAAATAACTGAGGAAGAATTTCAAGACGATCCTGGTGCAACTGGAAGTGGTTTAGGAAGTGGTCTTATTACTTGTCCCAATAATGTCCTTGCTGATGTTGATCGACTAGAAATCCTCATTGGAGGAAAACGAGCTGGTAATAATTCATCAGAAATCATTAATGAAGCAGATGATATTTGTAAACGATTATTTACAGG
Source organism: Megalonaias nervosa (assembly GCA_016617855.1). Taxonomy (NCBI): domain Eukaryota; kingdom Metazoa; phylum Mollusca; class Bivalvia; order Unionida; family Unionidae; genus Megalonaias; species Megalonaias nervosa. The sequence goes on from JAECUM010047938.1 coordinate 2,349, forward strand.
TGGTATCATGGATATTAATGTATATCGGTCTCTCATTAATGAAATCGCCGATGATTATCATAGTGACTAAGTATGTAATTAGTGATAAAGTCACTTAATAATAAAATGATTATACACAATACTCGTGGACCTACCATGGTCAGGGTAATAAACTCTCGATTACCAGTATACAAAACGACCTACGGAGATGGACTAGGTGATGTTGTTCAGGGTCTGTTTAGAAGGATATCCCCAAAAACAATACCAATTGCAAAGCAACTAGGAATGAAAGCTATTGATGTTGTTCGTGAAAAAGGTATAAGCGCTGTTGGTAACATTGCTAGCAAAGTATTCTCAGCAATCAAAGATAGACTATCAAGATTAATACGGAGACCACAAGCGACCCGACATCAACCTGTGAAATTGGCTAGCACTGAAGTGATGCCAGCAAATGTAAGTAAAATAATAAATCAAGCCGCTAATCAAAAACTAGAAGAATTAGCTGATGTATCAATGTCGGAAAAGGAAAAAAATATAACCGCTAGTCTGATAGCAGGAAGTGGTCTCACTTCCCGAAGTGGTTTTCGTGTTAGACGAAGACGATAATAATAAAGATGTTTAAGCGCATATCTGACCCCGCGTTTGACATGGACGCACCAGTTCTCAAAGATGAGTCTGTGCGCGAATATCAGTATTATTCTTACGATGCACGACTGCCAGATCAGCGTGGACGAATCGAACTACAGGTTCAGGATACAAGTAGGTATTTTCTACCCGCTGAAGCATTTATTGGAGTCGAAGGTGAAATTTTTAATAACGCTAATCCTGCAGTACTAGTAGCATATGCCGCTGATGTTAGGGTTGGTTTTGTTAATAATGGTATCATGGCGTTATTTGATAGCGCTACGTACATGATTGACGGAAAAAATATTGAATCAATCCAGAAAGACGTCGACGTTGCCACGACAATACTAGGCCTTGCAAGATACAGCGATGATTTTTCAAGATCGGCTGGCCCATCAATGATGTTCTCAAAAGATACTTCTAACCACTCTGATAACAATCAATACAATACGAGACGACCTAGAAACTTCGCCAACAACGCTGACGCTGATGTGTGGCCGGTGGTTCATGGTGCTAATCCAAATTTCAACTTAGGATTTGCAGCACGTCAAGCAATGTTGCGTGGTGGAAGAAGAGTATTTTCATGTGCAATTCCACTGTCACATATCTTTGGATTCTGTAGAAATGTTAGAAAAGTCATTTTCGGAGTCAAGCACACAGTTGTACTAGTACGAAAAGGCACAGACAATGATGCAATCTGGCGACCCGCCGGTGCTGATGCTGGTGTGGTAGTACTAACAAAACTTTCCCTGTGGATGCCAGTGATGACTCCGTCAATATCTGAAGAAGACAGGTTGTTATCTTTTATGAGTCAAGGCGGTAAATCAACGTTGTCATGGTTAACAATGACCACAGATGCTGTTCAGAGTGCAATTGATGGTTTATTTACATGGCAGATAGCTTCTCAGCAAGGTGTTTCTGCACCAAGACATATATTTATTGTGTTTCAAAATACTGCACGAGTAAACGATCAAACACATAGTCACATGATATTTGACCAACTCGGTGTTTCTGAGATTTCATTAAGGATAAATGGACATCAAGAACCATCCGAGGATATATTACTGAATTTTGGAAATAATCATGTAGCACGTGCATATCATCGTCTTATGTCGTTCATGGGTCGTGATCAAAACATTGATACTGGTTTACAAATATTGCAGCTAGATTTTACAACGCTGTATCCGATTTATTACTTTTCACTAGAACATTTAGATTTAACAAGACAATCTGTTGTAGATATTCATCTTCGAGCTCATGTGACAACAGGAGCTATTGCTAATTACAGAGCAATCGCCGTTACACTCAGCGATAAATCGATGTTACTCGAAGGTGTTGGTGGACGAATGAGAGTTATTGATGCTCCAGTAGAAAATATGTAATTAGATCGTTCATAATATTAATAATGTCATATCATCACGTTAGTGTGAGTCTGACTCCTGGTCAGATTAAAAAGCTGCAATCAGCATCAAAAAATAACTATGGAATAAAAATATCGCTAAAGCGAGAACAAATGACCGGTGCAAATAAACTATCGTTGACCGAGCGTTAGTTTAAAAACTTCAATGACGCTAAAAAATCAAATAAAGGCGTCAAACTTAATCTTTCTGCGGGTGCCATCAAAGATATTGCTAAATCGGGTGGTATATTTCCACTTCTCGCAGCTATACCAGCATTAATAGCCGCTGCAGCCCCAGCTGTTGCAAAAGCAGCTGCATTAGGTGCTGTTGGAACAGCTGCTGGAATGGCGTTAAAGAAAACAACCGGACAAGGAATCAAAAAAAAGGGAAAAGGTCTAAGACTACCAGGAACCCCGTATTCGTGGTACGGAAAGGGTCTAAGACTTCCCGGGACAGTTTACTAATATCACCCATGTCCAATTTTGATTTACTTAATGCTGCTAAAAAATTAAAAATAAAAAGCTTCAGAGGTGTTTTTATGCGCGATCAATTGCCAAAAAAACCCAAACAATATTGAAACCGGTATCATTAATCTCGATAAAACTCTGGCCCAGGCACGCACTGGGTCGGATATGCAATTGATCCACGTGGAATTATTTATTTCGATTCGTATGGATTAGCACCACCAAAAGAATTTTTAAAGTACGTTACCGGCGATATTCCAATCTGGTATTCAACGCTACCAACACAAAAATTAACTGATCCTCCAATATGCGGTCGTGAAACCCTCTCTGTGCTTGATGCTGTATCAAAATCAACAGCACCACCTCATAAAGTCGTGCACGCGTTCACTACACTACGTCATAACACTTAAACAGATATCAGTAAATATAATGGTAGATATTTATGGAAGATCTACTTGCAAAGATAAGAAGAAGGTCGATTTATCTAAATATGCAACTCTTGATCAGCTCAGAAATGAAATCGATGATTTATTGAATATCACAAGTGTGGATCAAAATGAAGTCGTCGTTTTTCAGGACAAACAAGGACGATTAAAAACGAGTAACATACAACTACTAGATGTACTTATACGAATTCCCAACGCGGTTGTTAATAATATCGTTACTTTTACTGATCAAGGTAAAATACAGGATTCGGGTAAATCGGTTAACGACTATGCTAAGAAAACTGGTGATGTATTTACCGGTGACGTTATTATGTCAAGAAGAAAAATTACATATCTTGGAGATCCAATCGCAGATACAGACGCAGCAACGAAAAAATACGTCGATGATCAAGAATCCAAGTACGTGTCAGTGCGCGGTGGTATAATGCGTGCATTTCTCGACATGAATAACAATGGTATTAATAATCTCAGAACACCAGAAACAGATTTCGACGCCGCAACGAAGAAATACGTCGACGATAAGGAAATTCCAATAATGACTTCGTTAACGACAATCAATGATGGAATTGATACATTTAGAACTGATTATATTAATCACGTACAAACATTTTTAAATTTTGGTAGAACTGTAAACAGATCTATTAATGACTTTTTTGGAGCTCCACCAAATGTTATTATTAATCTCGCTGACATTAACATGAAAATCAATGATATTGTTAGTGGAATTCCTAATATCATTGAAAAAACGAATCTTATTAAAATTCCTCACAAGCAGATCTTCAACGTAGTATACACAGTAGCATCAGGTTTAGGAGTATGGACACTGCAAGATAATAATCTCAAACACACTGCAGAAGTCACTGGTGTATACAGACTGTCCGTATTTAGCGGTGCAAAATTCAGTATACTTACTACATTTCCATGGCGTTATTCAAACGATACTTTTTCTGGAGTTGTATCCCTTATAATAAATAAAGATGCGGAAGAAACATTTCTGCTGGAAGCATCTGATAAAAATTTAACCAGAGCACTATACTGGTGGTGTTTGGAATTTGTGTGTGAAACTCCTCAATTAGTTATCTAGATAAATATAATGAATCAAGAGTCATTTATCGATGTTCAACGTCACAGATACGCTCAAGTATGTGAGTGTCAAACCAAACTAAAAAATATCATCGACAATTACACGATAAAGGTAAAAAAAAATATCGGCGACGTATGGTTATTATTGATATAATGGTATACTCGGTTTCTGCTGTTATTGCTGGAACTGGATTATTGCTATCAACAATAACGATGACAGCGCCTGCAGTTGTAACAATTATAGTTTCAACGGCAACAACATGTGCAGGTATTTTCAGTATTATCGCTAAGAAAATATCTACGTGTACGAATAATAAACTAAACGAGTACATAATGAAATTGCACACAGCAACAGCCGCCTACACTAAATTATGCTCGTATATTTCAGCGTATTTCAGTGATGGTAAAATATCTGATGAGGAGTTCGTAACGATAATGAAAACCTACGATGAAGCATTCATAATCGCTAGTGACAATAACGGAAAGATGGAGAATTAAATAATAACGATAATAATAATGTCATCATTAGAATTACTTCAGCAGATCGTAGCTAATACAACGCCGTCAAAACTACTATGATATCATTAAGTTCAACCAATCCTGAATTTAGCGTTAATTTTCCAACCGCAATTCCAGCAAAGGAAATAGCGCTAGCACAACTGCGCGTTTATCATAGTTGGCCAAATATCAGGTCAAAACCGTTTGGTGGACAACCAGTAAATAATTCACTGGTATTTGCGAATAAAAATAAACCTGATGGAACACCTGATTGGCAAGTTGTTGGAATTACAACTGGCAGTTATGAAATAGAACAGATCAACGATGAATTTCAACGCAGAATTAAATCTATCACAGGGAAAGAATCTAAAATAGCGATCACTGTTTATGAACCAACACTATCAGCGGCGATTGAAATAGATTCTCCTGATTACCTCGTAGGTATTTATCAAAGTTCGATCAGATCAGTGTTAGGATGGCCTGAAGTCGCACCTGTTTATAATGGAGTTTCAGAACCAACTAAAAATGAGTTTAAAACGAGTGAAGAAAAATTCATTAAAGATCCAGAATATCGAAAAAAACATCCATGGAACTTAATATTTGAGTATTATCCAGAACGTAATATATATTACTTTACCGATTTTGACGGTAAAAGGATCCCCAAGATAAATAGATCAGTACTTACTGTTATCAGGACGCCAGGGGCGCGTGATAGAGAGATTGTTGATGAAGAATTTTTTAAAGAATTTTTAAATATTCTTAAACCTGAATACGATAAAACATTTAATGATATAAGAAATTTACTTATTTCATTATCACAACATTACAACGATAACGTGAAGCAGCAAATAATCGAGTCAAAAAAATATTTAAATGGTATCTTATTCGATTTGTACATCGCCAATCGAAGTATTATAAACGCTGCAACTGATACTACTAGAAGTGAACACGCAGAACTAAAAACTAAACAATCATTTCTTAATCATTATAAAATAAAAGAAGGGGAATTACAAACATTTGTTATACCAGATTTAAATAACGCTGAAATGAAGAAATCATTAAATGATCTTATTGAAGAATATTATCCGGGAGTAATTGAATCATGGAGAAAAATAGCCCCACCACCGGTTATACTAAAACACAATAACAACCCTTTTGGTGCCGGACGTCATATATCACCAGGCATTGTGAATATAACAACAACAATTGCAATCAATCTGGTATGCGATGTTATTGAAGGTAGCTATCAGATAGATCTTTCTAAGTTTAGCCAGGCCCAGCAAGGGTACATATTATTCAGTTTCAGTCCATCGGTCCCTCCCGGTTCGTTAATTGTATCAGAGCCAATTAACCCCGTGTACCTGCGAGTTCATAATCCGTTATTATCAAGAATACACTTTAAACTTACAGACCAAAGCAATCGCATTCTGGACACAAGAAATGAAGAACTAAATATAAACCTGTATGTACGCTCATAGAGCGTTATCATAACAAAAAAAATATCTGGATATATAGTGCTTGCCTATAATACTGTATTCTTTGTTTACATAAAATCCGCACACAGTGCACAATCGAAATCTATTATCTAGAAGGTTGGGCTGCATATTGATTATTCCATAACGGCTGTGTATATATACCGCGTAAAGTTATTTTAAGAACATCCGCTATGACTAAATCAATATCCTTGATTACGGCTTACGCACAGTGTTAATGTAGAATTATATATATTTTTTGGAAACTAGAAATCTCATTTTACATAGAAAACTGTGGTTTTTGTTACTGTAGTTTTTAGGAAATAGGTTATTGGTAAATACATATTAACTTTTTCAGTATGTATTTATAACAAGGTCCGATAGCTCAGTTGATAGCGCGTAGAAACTCTCGTCCTGGCGCCCATGGTTCGAAACCCGAGAAAGACAAATTGTCTGCGGGAGGCGATTTTAGGCCAAGATTTATAATCTATTGGGGCCTTGGCCGAGCCCTAGTCTATTTGTGAATAGAAATTAGTATACCTACCCACGTGTCAACACGTAGTAGGTGTCAGTTTTGCACCCTATGGATTTGATATTTGGGGGTGGGTGTGCTAGTTTCTATTCACAGGTAGAGAAAAGGCCATCATCTTCATTGTATATATCATAATCACCTTCATTGTATATAACCATTATCTTCATTGTATATAACCATTATCTTCATTGCATATAACCATTATCATCATTGTATATAACCATTATCATCATTGTATATAATCATAATCTTCATTGTATATAACCATTATCATCATTATATATAACCATCATCTTCATTGTATATAACCATTATCATCATTATATATAACCATCATCTTCATTGTATATAACCATCATCTTCATTGTATATAATCATAATCTTCATTGTATATAACCATATATCACCTTCATTGTATATAACCATTATCATCATTATATATAACCATCATCTTCATTGTATATAATCATAATCACCTTCATTGTATATAACCATATAATCACCTTCATTGTATATAACCATATAATCACCTTCATTGCATATAACCATTATCTTCATTGTATATAACCATATAATCACCTTCATTGTATATAACCATTATCTTCATTGTATATAACCATATATCACACAGCTCCCTGACAAAAAAAGTCATGGGAGCTAATAGTTTTTTATATTAAATAAACACTTATTATATAATGAATTTTGAAAATATCAATGTCATTGTTTCTGCGATTAAAAAATTACAACATAACGGTATCAATGTATCTGACAATCTTAATGCTGAAAAGATTCTATGTGATTTTGACTCATTACAACAACGAAAGAACGAGAACAGATTTTCGCTATCTGCTGATTACAAGTTTATGAAAATTATCCAACAAGGAATGTTAAAGTCACTGGCAACTGTCACTGATGATCAAGTAAAATTGTTTGTACCTCTCTCAAACGCTATTGACAAAATCAAGCTAGAATTATCTCATGAATACGAAAAGAGAAAGATCATGAACTTTCGTATAAGACAATTAAAAGAACATTGTGAAAATACGAGTGAAAATAAGAGTGAAAATGACAGCGATAATGATGGACCCCTGACAGAGTCAGGGACTGTGATAATAGCGAAACAAAATCCTTGGGAAAACTAACATTCTGCTTAGTATAATGCAACCTACACATATTCACAAGTATGGACAATCAGGATAGCTTTTGACATTAACTCGTATAAACGGATAACTACGATCATTATGCTTGACGGAGCACTAAATCATTTGGTAATATTAAAAATACGGTAGACTAAACGTATTGAAACCTAATTTTTTGCAAAAATCTTTTGGAAAAGGAAGTTTTTGTATATTTTCTGCAACAAATTGTACCGATCGTGGTACTGTGTCAAAGTATTTGGCAGCAGAATTAATTGATTCAAAACTAATTTCTTCCCCAGTCTCTGTATTTACGGATTTAATAGCTCTCTTTCTGTATAATTTACACCTTCCTGTGTTTCCGGATTTACAATTTTGACTCTGTGTAGTAACTCGTAAATTAGAAATCGAATTGTCAAGCTTATTGCCGTTGATGTGATCCACCACATACCCATCCTTGATCAGTCCAAAATAACACTCGTAGGTAAATATATGAGATAAATATCTTTTTTTCTTGCCATTAGCAGTAAATCTAAGATAACCAGTATTATCAATACTATCGACTGGTTTTTTCAATCTGCAGTTTCTAATCACACCTTCTCGAGATGCTTCATAATTGGTAAGGATTGGATGTGACACAAACTCATTTTGTTCCATTTATATATAATATTTATTTGTCTAAATCATTGTTTTTTGAAAATCTAGCCAAATAATCTTCTTCGGTTTTTATAGGAGAGTCAGCGTTATATTTTTTATCATAATATCGTTTCAACTCTCTGTGCTTTTTACCACCGCATTGCGCGCACAATTGAGTTTTCCTCGCACTCCAGCACTACACACAATACACGGTTTTGGTCCTAGACTTCCATTTCTGACACATTGCATATGATAACTACAGTATTCAGTCACGCATGTTCTGTTACACGGAGACGTATAACCGATTTTTAACCAGTGGCATTGATTTGGTTGAATCATATACAAAAGATTAATGTTCAATAAAATATATACTTGCCCTAATTATAATATGGAGGAATTATCCGTTATTGAACCTTCCCCTGCTAGATTTGACCTTGACAGACTATCAGAATATAAATTTAGTACTTCGATGCAGGATCTGGCATTAACGGTAACCGAACGTATTCGTGAAGCAAAAAGGGAATTTCGTGACGATGGTGCAGTTCATGCATGGTCAACATTCAGAGTTGGAAATGTTACAAATATGATGAATGACAAACGAGGAAAAGTAATTATTAATCACCTTGATAATCAAAAATATTTTATTTTAATAAAATTTATTGTAAATACAGAAGAAGATATCTGGATTATTCGTGAAAAGCGTGATCCAGTCCGTGCGCAGTCCGGGGGTAATATTGTTCTTTTGAGTAATAAATCTAAGCCCGGAATACTAACCAGTGTTGACAAACCTTACTATATACAAAGTTATCCAGTAACTGCAGTTGTATATGGAATATTTCCGCTGAATGATAAACCTAATGTTGCGGATCTCAAACCGATGAAAATATAAAGAATAAACTGCGTAGCTGAACGAGTTACAGAACACTTTACAAACGCGATACGTGGTAATGGTTTAACTGATTTAAGACGTAAAAAATAAACACATGGGCAGAGTCGGTTAAAGATACCGGAGCGTCTATCAAAGATGTCGCTGAGCTAGAAAAGAAATTAAAATTCCCAATAACAGTAAAAACGCTGACGGGAGAGATTTTATATCAATCGAAATATGAATCAAGAGGAGCTCCGATAGATATCATTGATCATAATTCGCACGCATGGACCTCAGCAGTAATAATATTTCCACGAGATAGAACGGTTAAATTTTATAACGGTGATATCTTTGATTTTATTAAAAATATCAACAAAAGTGACCCTGTATCCGTTTGGTTATTTCAGAGTTCGGAATATGATCATTACGATCAGTTTGTACGGCCTAATGGTGATATTTACCGTACAGAATCTCTTAATGTAGAAATGGAACATCTTGCGCAGCGCCTTTGGCGTGAATATACTTCAGACGATGTCAAAATTAGACAATTATTAAATAATTGTTTTACAGTTCCATCTGTAGCGACTCATTTCGCTCAGGAAAAACATTTATGGAAAACAACACGATCGGAATTCCTTGAAGATGTCAAGAAAAGCTGTGTAGAATATGGTCACGGTGGATTATGGAACACCAAATACAACCATAGTGATGTTATTTCGGTTGATATGGTAGCGTGTTATCCTGGGAGTTTTCTTGGATATGGAGTATGTTCTAAATACTTTAAGAGATTCGGACATCCTACACATGACATGA
>JAECUM010047939.1:0-15318 GCA_016617855.1 Megalonaias nervosa
AGTAAAACTGTATTTTTAAAACTACATATCCACTCCTTTGAACTTGGCAATTGACGCAGTTCGAAAAAGACATGAAAGTTGCTATTTTCCCTTAATTGCAGGTAACACTTTTTATAGTTATGAGGAAAGACAGAAGACAGAAAAGTTCAGAAAGATAAATGACATTGATATTTTTGTATTTAAAGTATTTCAATGATTCGCACATACTGTGCTAAATTGATGCAAAATGTTTGGAAATATCAACCGTTGGAACGAATATATAAATTAAAACATTTAATACCAGTTATGTAAATCTGTCATAATTCAAATTAAACCTGAGACGAAACTAGTATGGCATGCGGTAGATCATTAATAATGCATGCATACATTGTGACTTAGGATTCATAATAAAAATATAATGGCGTCACTTGATCGTTTGATAGGAGAGCTGACTTGAGCGTGAATTTGTAATAATTATATATTTCTACAGTTTGAATTGGGGTAATAAGGAGAAGATTATTTTTGCTAACCGTATTTAATATAATTTTGAATAAATTGTGTTTGTATTTTTATGTGACTTGTCATCCTGATTACTGCTGAAACCATATTATGAATCTCACAAAAATGCAAAGCTGGTGTGCATGCATAATTAAATGATAGTCTTGCAAAAAGAAGCCATTTAGTTATTCCAGCAAAGGTAATCATTTTCCAATGGACAATAATTAAACCTGCATAAAGCCAATTGTGTTTGCTACTAAAAATAATTATGTTTATATTATGCTACAAGACATACTGGTTAAGCAGAATTCGAGAGTCTAAGGATCTATTTATACAGATGTAATATTCATTTTTATTGCAGGGTACCTTTCTTCGGGATGGCAAGGAAGGATTAACCTGATCAATATAAACTGAGCAGAGAAGCATTATGATTATTAATTACTAAAACTTTAAATCAATATGATCATAGAAATAACGTTCATGTCTTACACTTAAGATTCGCAGGTCTCAAAGTTGTTTTAAGCTATTCTTATTATCAAAATACTATCCACATTTTAATTATCACTACTGACTTGCTAAAGTAAAGTCCATGATCAATCAAAATTCAGAAGTGACAGTTAAGTCTGAACATGGCAAAATTTGTGTCACCTCAGCGACAAAAACATTTTATCTCATTTATGGACTTATTTGTTTTGACAGCTTCAATGCAGTCAGTAAAATCAATTTATTGATATTCCATTTTACTTATTTATCACCTTGCAGCTGTTCAAGCATTTACACGTTTCTGAATATAAATTGTTTACGAATTCATTGAATCTTTTTCATGTCTGACAATAAAATAAACAAATTATTATCTTCTGAAGGGAATTATAATGTACCAGATGTTGCAGTTAAACAACAAATGCAGCAAATGCATGCAGCATTATTTTCTTTCAGTGACATGGAAGGATATTGCATGATGGTGATTGGTTCGAACACTTTGCAACAATCATAATATGCATTTTGTATGCTGTTCAGTTTGATGTATATATTAAGTATGCATAGAAAAAACAAGTCGTACGTTTATAGAAATTCGATTAATTTACTCAACTAAACTAAACAGATTTAAAAAAATACGCATAATGTATTATAGGTTTTACTGCAAAACTGGGAGAATGGTTTTTGATGTGATATTTTCTATCGCTGGAATTAAAAACGTCTTGTATTTAAACAAGATATTAATTAATATTCTGTGAGTCATGTGAGTAACGTTGCAGTACACTTTAAAAATTAAATACTTCTAAATAACGAGGCAGGAATTTCTACAATGTTAGAAAGACTGACTTAATATTAAGTAAACAATGATATGAATAAGGGTTTGATATTACGTAAGCAATACTGGGAATACGGATACGATATTAAGTAAAGAATCTAGAAGTTATGATTTGATATTAAGGAAACAATGTTAGGAATAATGATTTAATATTAAGTATGCAATGCTAGGAATAAAGATTTAATATTAAGTATGCAAAGCTAGGAATAAAGATTTGATATTAAGTAAACAGTTTTAAGAATAATGATTTAATATTAGGTATGCAGTGCTAGGAATAAAGATTTGATATTAAGTAAACACTGCTAGGAATAGTGGTTTCATATTAAGTATACAACTCTAAGAATACTGATTAGATATTAAGCAAATAATGCTGGGAAGCATGACTGCATATTAAAGAATCAGCCCTATGAATAAGAATTTGATATTAGGCATGATGCTAGGTAAAATGAAATAATAATATGTAAGCAATGCTCGGAAGAAAGATTTGATATTATGCATACAATATCAGGAAAACTGATTTGATATCACGCACACAGTACTGGGAATAATGATTTGAAATAATGATATGAGTAAGGATTTGATATTAAGTAAACAATGCTAGGAATAATGATTTGATAATAAGTAAACAATGCTGTGAATAAAGATTTGAAATTAAGGAAACAATGCAGTAGTAAATTAAAAGGCAGATCTTCGACCAGAGCCTCAACTCCTCCACCACCACCCCACCACCACCCCACCACCACCACCCCACCACCACACCCCTTGAGGCTCTGATGGAAGATCTGCCTTTTAGTTTACTACTAATATTTGTTGACAATGTGGTTGATATTTTATTTCATAATGATATTTTTTAAAGTTTAGATAAAATTTCATATTGAACAATGAAATATTATATAATATGGACTATCCGTCAACGTCAATCCGACATGTTGGATTTGATTTAACAAACGGATTTTATAAGAGATTTGATTCAATAAAATCAGCCTCATGCTATACTGGCATAAAACCTAAAATAATAAGCGATTGTATTAAAAAAGTTGGATATTATATATCACCAAAATATGGGTTAGTATGGTTATTCGCAACTGAAAATGATGAACGAATAAGAGGTTGGTCAGATGATTTAATGACATTTATTGACAATATAGTTGATATTTTATTTGATAATGATATTTCTAAAGCTGTAAATATTTATTTAAAATAAAAATAATAGTTCCCAGAGAGGACTGTTTGAAGATGATTATATATATATGATTATGATTATATACATATGATTATATACATATGATTATGATTATATGCATATGATTATGATTATATACATATGATTATATCTTAATTAAGGACAGCACAAAACACAGAATCTTAATTACATATATACATATGATTATATACAATGATTATGATTATATGCATATGATGATGATTATATACATATGATTATATCTTAATTAAGAACAGCACACACACAAACGGGGGCCTTCTCTACGTTCAACAGATTTTTTTACACACTCTCCCCCCAAATCAAAACCCGGGGAGTGCAAAAGTACACCCACCAAGTGGTGACATGGTAGGAGAGTGTGTTTTTTTCTGTTGAAGTTTGAGCTTTAGAAGGACCCCAAACATTAATAAGGTTGTATTGTATATAAGCTGACTAATACTTGGAAGTCTAAAAGTAGTTTACCTAGTGGGCGTGGCTTATTCGTTTTGTATTTTTTTTTATCTTAATTATTATCGTTAAAAAAATCTCAGCGAGGAAGGAACTTGATAAAATCATAAAAACAAAGATAATATTTCTTTAAAAAACAACAAAGAAAACATTATTTATCAGTAAAATAAAAATAAACAAAATACAAGGTAAATAAATAATAATAATAATAATAATGAGGACTTTGTATAGCGCCTAATCTTTAGAAGCTCTAAGCGCTTTGCAACATTTGACAACACTTAAAAAACATATATAATGATATGATTACAAAATTAAAAACAAACACCACGAACGTAGAAACAGAAAATATGCTGTAAATATTTAAGGCAGGGATACATTATTAGGTCTTTAAGTCTGTTCTTGCAGTTGAAATAGGTGAGTTTTAAGAGCGCTCTTGAATGAGATCACTGTGTCTTTGTGTCTAAGTGCAGTGGGCAATTCGTTCCACGTTGCTGGGCACTGGTATGCAAAAAAGCGTTGTCCATATGATTTCATTTTCATAGTGGGAATAATGAGAATACAAGTGTCAGAAGAGGAACGTAAGCATCTTGCAGGTGTGTACACATGGGTGAGGTCAGATAGGTATGTTGGACTGGAGCCCGTCAGTGAAACGTAGCACAGAGAACAAATTTTGTGTTTAATTCTGGATCGTATGGATAGCCGGTGTAGGGTAGAGAGCAGGGGAGAGGCGTGCTCTGATCGTGGTACTCTAAGGATGATTCGAGCAGCTGTATTTTGAACTTTTTGAAGTTTCTGAAGTAGATATTGAGACGAACCAGACAGAATTGAGTTACAATAGTCCAGTCTTGAAAGTACTAAGGAACACACAAGTGTTTTTAGTGGCATCAACTGAAAGATACTTGCGAATGGAGCTGATGCGTCTCAGCTCAAGATATGCGGCCTTGCATATGTTCATGACATGTTGGTGCAATGAGAGAGTACTGTCGAGAGTAACACCTAGGTTTCGTACTGACTGTGAATTTAATGTTGGTGTTGCTGATATTTATTGTCTGAGGTAAAGGATGTGAATGAGAAAGTCTTTGTGTTGTAATCAGGATGGCTTCAGTTTTATCATCATTCATCTGCAGCTTGTTACATGTCATCCATGATTTCACATCAGAAATGCACCTCTCTACGCCTTGGATGGTAGCTTCAACTTCAGCTGGATGGCTAGATTTGTATATTTGGGTGTCATCAGCATGCAATTGGTGAGACACTGGATGATGATCTATGACACTTGAGAGTGGCTGAGTGTATAGAATGAAGAGAACAGGTCCAAGAACAGACCCCTGTTGAACACCACAGCATAGATCAACTGGGCTGGAGTGTTTTCCATTTGCAGACACAATTTGTGTCCTGTTGACCAAGTAGGACTTGGTAGGACAATGAAAGATCAATAATGAAATACAAAGCCAAAGACTCTCAGGAGATGATTCCAGTCACAATGCAAACTGGCATCATTAACCTGGATTCGACAACAGGACGTGAAGCTCATTGAGTTTGCATACGTGGCAACGCCTCATAATCTTTTATGTTTATATTTTGACTCATACGGACTTGCACAGGCACTTTCAATTGTTGAGTATTTAACACTAGATGGGCAAAATCGTCAGCCACAATTTTATTCGACTCTGCCATTGCGAAACCGGCTGGACAGGCCAATATGTGGACATGTCGTTGAAGAGCTGCGTGCACTTCAGCGTTCATCTTGTAATTTAGGAAGTACGCTTTATACTATACGAAATGCCTGTTATTAACATTTACGGAAGTTACTCAACCCGACGCGGCTCTGAAGTGTGTCAGAGCAGGTTTGCAACTAAAAGGACCTGACCGAGTTTACGAACCGGATTTTTGGTTTTGTTTACCCAAATAAACTTACAATTTTCCAAAACCAAACTGGAATACTTAAAACGTCTGAAGTGGACATTAAAGATATTGTTTTGAAACTACGTGGCGCAGTCGTTAAAAATCTGGCCGAAATCAATGAAATCGGGGTAATTAGAGATGCTGGTGTCTCGGTTGCCTCTATCAAAGATTATGTCGATACAAAAGCAAAATCAAATGCGAAAAATTATGGCGATAAAATGAGTGGTGACCTTATCTTGAATGGAAACCAATTTAGATTGATGCAAGGACCAACCGACGACGATGATGCTGCGACAAAACAATGCTTGTTTTTAAAGATCGCCGAGGTGCCCTGACCACCACGCATAGTAGCTTCATGGAACCAGATTCAATGAATATTAACCAAAGAAGGAGAGGAAAACATTAGCTTAGCAACCTTAGCAACTGGTCGAATGTTTTTTCATTATCTTGATAATGGTTTTGATTAAAAAAAAAAAAAAAAAAGCCAAATCTCACATCTTAAACTTTTGCAAGTCCTGATCGAACGTGTTTATCTGAACCGGAATAAATGTTAGAATGCTGATGAAGATACGTTTATTGTCCTAAAAATAAATATAACGAAAAATGTATATCACTTGTATTGGAAATCATTACATAAACTAATTTCACAACATAAGTTAAAATTGATTTTACAGTTGCATGTAGTGCAAGATTCATCGTTCGTAAAGTTATACCTTGCAAGATATTGAGAGATGCTTTCGGAGGTCTTCGTTAAAAGGGGACGTTTCTATGGTATTGAGTATTATATGCCTAAAAATGGACGATTTTGCTAATTGGAGAAAAAAATTATTTTAGCTATCATTAGAATTAATCTCAAATACACTTTTGCAATACAATATGTACCGGAAGAATTATTGAATATCAAAAGAGCGCATAATATAGTTATATTAAAGTTAAGACTGATCTTTCATGGTAATGAAGTACTATGTTTTTCAGATCTCACCAGCACAAAACATTTATAGGCTATTTGGCATGTGTATTGCCTAACATCTTGGGTTTAAGAGTTGTTTTTGGCATGTGACCGACTAGTCTGCGAGTCTGCAACGTCAAAAAACATGTCCACAATAGACATCAGGCAATACATATAATATAACATATGTATCATATTAGTAAATACACTTGCATATAATCATCTTACCTCTTAACATTACTATTTAATAATAATAATAATAATAATAATAATAATAATAAAATAATTTCATTCTTGACGCGCATGAATAAACCAGACAAGAGGTGGATGACGTTAAATAAAGAATAAAACTATGGTATTCTCCTGTAGTAATATTAAAAGATGCAGCTAACTGACAGTAATTATAAATTTGAGTAAATAATAAGTTAATATTTATGTAATGTCTTATATATCATATGGACTCGTCGTTTAGGCGTAGTCACGTGTTAAACACCCGAGATAACGTACAGTGCACATGAAATAACCTGTAAATAGATTTAATTCATATATCTGACTAAGGTGATTACTGACTTGTTTTCTTGAGGTGAAATACCAGTTGGAACATTCTCGGCCTTTTCCGTCAAGTCGAAAAAGAATCATCTGCGAATCTTATTCTACTTTGTTCACACGGCACAATATAAAGGCGGAAGGAGACCAAGTCATAATCAGAATATCGTCGTCTAGAGGTGAATCACCAAACCCATCAAATTCGTGTGTATTCCTACAACTACACCTGAGGTTAATTCTCGACATGAGGAAAATGGTTGATCGATGTTACTATTAATGAAATACAGTAGACTAATTTTGACTCTGTGTTATAGTTAAATATATAAAAACAGTTGTTTGTATGTCATATACCGACTTCTACGTATAGTGATTGCATCCTTGGATCGGTAATTAGCCCTTAAAACTCCGGTATAGTTTTATTGACAGTTGGTCTTAGATTAGTTTGATGAGTGTTAAACCCTTTGCGATTTTTAGTGACAGCTGGTTTTAGTTTGATGAGTGTTAAACCCCATGTGATTTTTACTGACAGCTAGTTTTAGTTTAGGTTGATGGATGTAAAACCCCTTGCGAGTTTTGTTGACAGTTGTAATCAGAAAAGTAATACTTGTTCACGTGAAAAGACGAATTATATTTTGCAGTGAATTAGAGATGGACGTTCGATACAACCTTGAGCCCAAACTATGCCATTTTAAACCCATATCACCTTTATGTTGTCAACCAGATATACGTATATGTTAGTGTAGGGCCAAAGACATATTAATTAGGGGTGGAAGAAGAAGACGGGGAGGAGGAGGAGGACGACGAGGACGAGGAGGAGCAGAAAGAGGAAGAAAAGAAGTGAACGCGGTATATAAAAAGAAATAGAAATTTATCTATAAGACATAGATTTCCCAACCAACATGTTAAAATTAAGAAATCTTGCTTCAGTGTGCAGCGGCAAAGTTCAGAGTCAGAAAAGGACCATGACTCAAAGAACATTTGGCATGGGTCTTCTTGATATTACACGTCCTTTCAAATGTAGCTTCCATTCATTTATTTCTTCAACAATCATTCAGTGGAAACAACATTCATAAAGCAATGGCTTAATTTTAAAGAACACCGATGTCATAACTTAGTCATATTTTTGACGAATAATCGAAATTAAAATAGGTCTTCTTGATACCTCCTTGCAAATTTATTTCTAATCCATTAAATATTTATTTCTAAAATTTATTTTTAATCCATAAAGTATTTAGTTCTACAATTTGGTCTTTATCCATGAAGTATTTCACAAGATATAAAGCCTCGCACGATAGAGAGGGCAAGATACGAGAAAATCTTTATTCCAGTCAGTTTAGCTTCTCACAGACGAGGAATACAAAAACAATATAATTGATAAAAGTACGCGCGAGTAACAAGATAAATTAAAATTAATTTATCACATTAATTATAGTCCTCTTTCACTAGGGACAAATTATGTAAATATACATCTGTTTGGTGTACAAACTGTATAAGGTAACTATAATACTATGGTATGATATATGCATTCTATATTGTTGTGTATTTGAAATCCAAACGGAACCTGGAAGCCAATAATTTGCACCTGACGTTTGTTGTTTTTGTTGTTGACTTTGCATGCAGGAAAACAACAATGAATATGGCAGAATAAACTGGTAAAATTAGTGTTTCCAACAAACTTAAAAAAGAATTACCAACCGACCAAGAATTTCTGATATATGGAAAACCATTGACTTTTTGCCCTTTAGTTTGTTTACAGGAAATAAATCACTCTGAAAAAAATTTATATTTGAATTTTACTTCTAGAAACATCCATACATGCATAAGTGAATGGAATTGTTCAGAACGACGAGGAAACTTTATGTACTTTAGGAAAATCATTCATATTGAATTGGAAATCAGAATTCAGGCTCAGAATAGCATATCCCCTTATGTACATAATACTGGATCTCTGTTATTACGTATTTAACATTGGATCTCTTACATAATGTACATAAGATCGGATCTCTGATATTATACATATAATACTGGATCTCTGATACTATGTACATAATAATGGATCTCTGCTATTACGTATTTAACACTGGATCTGTTATATTATGTACATAATACTGGATCTCTTATGTATATAATACTGGATTTCTGATACTATGTTTATAATACTGGAACTCTGATATTATGTCTTTAATACTGGATCTCTTATATTATGTATATGATACTGGATCTCTGATATTGTGTATATAATACTGCATTTCTGATATTATGTACATAATACTAGATCTCTGATATTATGTAAGTAATACTGGATCTCTGATATGATGTATATCAATAATTCGTTGTATGTATGTTGTAATTTGTGTCTACTGTTTCATTTTCGCTTAATCTGGATTATATTGATAGTAAAGAGTATATAGAGTGTCCACAGTGTAATTAATTTCTATAACCCTAAACTTCTTATTACAACGAATAAATAATTAAACTGAACTATCCATATGCTTGTTTAAGAAGTACCGAGTGCTTACAAACCGTGTTTACGCTTCTATGCCATGCAGTCTACAGTTCAATACACATTCGACGGGCATAGTCATCTTTTGGTCCTTTCTTGTACATGACATGCAAATGGTCAATACTTACGGCTGAGATAAAAGTTACATCAGCTTTGTCCCCAAGCATAAGTAGTAAAGGAAGATGAGGATCCTGAACCAAAAGAGGATCCTAGACCAGAAACCCCACCCACCACCTATCCCTTATCCAAGTAACATCTACCTCAGACTATAGACCAGACGACGGCTAATAATTTATCGATCGGGGGAAATGTATCATATTACAGAGACTTGGTTTTATTTTCCCAGCTGTTCTAAAAAGTACGTAACGGAAATTCCAAAGAACATTCTAGAAATTACGTAATGGAAATTCCAAAGAACATTCTGGAAAATTACGTAATGGAAATTCCAAAGAACATTCTGGAAAATTACGTAATGGAAATTCCAAAGAACATTCTGGAAAATTACGTAATGGAAAGTCCAAAGAACATTCTAGAAATTATGTAATGGAAATTCCAAAGAACATTATAGAAATTACGTAATGGAAATTCCAAAGAACATTCTAGAAATTATGTAATGGAAATTCCAAAGAACATTCTAGAAATTATGTAATGGAAATTCTAGAAATTACGTAATGGAAATTCCAAAGAGCATTCTAGAAATTACGTAATGGAAACTCCAAAGAACATTCTGGAAAATTACGTAATGGAAATTATAAAGATTACGTAATGGAAATTTTGCGTAGGCGTTATAACGCTATAAAAGGCAGGCAAAATTTTTCTCCATGTTCATTCAGCAAGTGGATCTGTACCTGAGCAGGTAAGTCCTTTCTTATATTTTAAAGAATTTCATCACCAATTATTAGAACATCAACAGTATCTATCAGAAATAATTCATTATCGTGTTTATACAAATAAAATTTAATTTTTCCGCTTATTTTTCGATGACATTCAAATAACTCTCCCATTGCTACCCTGTTGATAAAATACTTACAACCTTTTGCAAAAACCTTCGACTGGTTTAGGTCAATATTTTTTTTGGTATATTTTTCTTGACTGATCGGATCATGAAGATTATCGTATTTCAGCATAAGCTCATCTCTCAGCTTTTCAAGATAATAAAAATATTTGCTGTTATCTTATTTAATAAGCGAGAGTTTAATTCTATCAAATTTACTAAAACAAATACCTGAAATTTCATCATTAAATTCAAATGAAAATTGCTGGCCATTAAGCATTAATTTTTTAATTTTGCTACTAACTCCATCGGCTAACGTTAAATTTTCGAACATAATTATTTTAAAGATGATATCGAATATATCACCTCCGGTACTGGCATAGTGTCCAATAGCTAACGTATTAATTTCGTCCTCACAATAGCGTTTGTCGTCAAAATTACTTAGTCCACGTTTTATAATTGTATTTGTTTCAAGTTTGTGATGATTTGTCCTGATAACATTTGTTTTGATAAAGCTGACATTATTGTTTAGCGCTGCTTTAAAGTCATCAAATTTCATACATTTTTACGTACCCGCGAGGAACACCTTTTGCTTTTTTTGTCAATTCATTGTTATCTAAAATTACGGCATACATTTTACTTCTTAGTCCGACAAATTCCCTAACTGGCACAAACATAAATTCATCTTTCCTTTTGCCAATAACTTTTTTATTTGCATCATCATGAATTCCACTACTTTCTGGATAATCCGACAAATCAAATAAGTCACGGTGTTTATAAATATCTTGGTAGACATCTTCACATTTTATATTATAAACTAGCGAGTCTGTATCAGTAAATAGCAACTCCGAATCTGGCCACTGCTTTTTGGTAAAATTATAGTGAGAATCGTACATTAGCCACTTTGATATATCAAGTACAGCTGCACGAACATAAATTGGTTTATTTAACTTTAAATTTGTTTTACGTCGTTGTATAGCAACAAGATTTTCATTAAATATTTTCATGCTGACAAAATCATCATCATTAACTAATTTATTTCTGCGATTTATATCGTTTACAATCTCAATTTTACTCGCCGTCTGATATTCTCCATTGTCTTACCGAACACCGAGTTGTTCATTAACTTGAAAAAGTTTTTCTCAAAGTCAGTTTTAGCAATAGCACGACGTTTGGTATTTAAATCAATATAATTTGATATCCACCTCGATTGATTCAATTTTAGTACGCGATGGACTTTTCTCAGAATTAATCCAGCATCTACTGCTTGTTTTAAATTATTTTAATGTATCACGTAATTTCTTTTATTTAGCAAATTTGGAACTAGCTTATTAACAATAGAATTTTTTGCAGTTGTCACTGACCGTTGTTCAGGTGATAGTAAACTATAATCTATTTTATCATAGACTCTGCACAAAATGGGTAGTCGTTATGTAGATCATGTAACTAACTAGGATAATCTAGATCAACTTCAACAAAATATGAAATATCTGAAAAATTATTATTCATTTTTTTAGGTAAATCTTTTTCAGTTTCTTTAAGAAATTGATCTGGAGTTATCCAATGAAATCCGCTGCACGGCATCGGCTCTGACATTGCATATCCATACAAATTGACACAATCTAGGTAAATAATATAATTTGATGGAAGATTTTTATCATACTTTTTCAGATATTTATTATTAGCTACTGCATATTTTTTTTGTTATAACGCTAATTCCACCTCTGATACCTTTTTCAATAAAATTAAACATGTCAACATCTGTCAAGAGATCCAATTCTATCTTACTTGTTTTTAATAGAGCGTCCCACAACAAACCTGGAGCAGAATAATACCAGCAGGGATCTAATCCATAATTTTTATGACTAACTTGACGAAAACTTTCAAAAACATCTGCTAATAGTAATACATCTGTTTTCAAGTATAAATCATGATAATCACCAAATGTTTTACAACTAAATTTATTCCAAATCTCTTGTGCATATTTGTACCCGTCGTCTGTAATATTTTCGTTTTTAAGTTGCGAGTAAAATTTATCTTAGCCAGGCAGAGAAGTTTCATTAAATCTGCTCCAGTCATCGAGATGCTCATACGGAAAGATACCTTTTTTTGTCAGATCGACATAGTTTTCACCAAAGCAACTTTTTAGATTAGCGAAACTACTACAATCTTTTACAAGCTCATCTAATGGTGCTGCCATAAATTGCAGACTGTCAATGAAACGTAATTCACCGAACGTGACTGACATATACTTTTCAAAATTGTTTGGGATACACTTTATTGTATTATTTAATTTTAGTTTAGATTTAATTTCTTCATTGCCAAAAGCTTCTACAATGATATGACTGTCATAGCCACGAAAGTTATGTAAAAACGACAGGAATAAAATCTGGAGCATGAAATTTTAAATTGCAACTGTTATGAGCTGCTCCTCGATATTGACCGGTCAGATAACAGTGATCGCACACTTTATCATCGCCTAACAACTTCTCGCAGATATGACAATTAACTGCATTATCAAAATCAAGTTGTTGTTTGGATGTTATTTTCATTGGAGCTGTTTTGAATAATCTGTTAGAGATCTTATTAACTTCATTTATTAAATGTTTTTGTAACCACACGGCCGGACTTTCAGATTCGCCATTTTTACATCTGTATAACTTTACTGGACTTGAAAAATTGTCATTAGCACAACAAATTACTTTATAAGCTGCTCCACAAGGGACATGTTGCTGTATTTTTCTTGTACTTGATTTATTTGGATTATTTTCTGCGCCGACCACAGGAACAAGTAGACACTCATAATCAGCATAAATTACAAAAGGAATACTTAGCTTATGATCATAATTTTTGAATTTTAACACTTTTTCTTTCTCTCCTGGCATGGTTATTCTTTGAACGTTGACACAGTATTTGAGATGTTCTTGCAGTTTTTCATCTTTAGTAAAACCTTGTAAACATCTGTAACAGAAATATTTCTTGTTTTTATTTTTATTATATTGTCTGCCAACTAGTCCACTAAAGTTTTTTATCAAGCAATAATGTCCTTTGTAAAATAATAAATTTATTGTCTTTTGTGTAGCTTCTCTGAAATATATCTTGGGCAAACATTTTCTTTTTCATCTAGTCCGAAAACATTTACTGAAATATTATTTTCTTTTTCAAACTTAGGTATTTAATTTTCTGCTACAGGAAAAGTTATTCCACTAAAATTTAGCTCGTCCTAGTACTGTAGATATTTTTCAACCCGATCGCTGTGGTCACTCTGGGGATGTCTAGCAGATAAAATTGCCCAACGGTAGTATTCGTTATCATTGTTTCTGACATTTATACAACATTTTTTCTTTTTAATTTTTTGAGGGAGGTCAACATAAGAACTACCTCGTAGTACGTTATGTTTCATTGTGTGAAATAAAACCTCTTTATCATTTCAAATTTCCAACCTGACCCTGATGAAGTAAATTCCTCCAATTTTTATTTATTTCTTGGTGCATTTCATCGGCGACTGTGGCAATATTTGTTCCAGTTAATATTTTTCGTGATTTAGCTGTTAGATATGGCTCTGAAATTTCGCTGTCGAAATTTGTGTTTTCAAAAATTATATCAATTACATCCTTTTCGATTGCATGTAATTTTGATAAAATCATATGATACTATACTATTAATTTGGTACTTTTGTGAGCTGCAAGTTCTTTTGATAAAACAGGTTGCAAAAGATGAAATAAATTTGTAGAGTTAAAATTTGCTAAAACATTTTGATTACCAAATTTGTAACTGTTATCATAGCCGGAAAATGCTGCAGCAGCTTTTTCTGCTTTTATGAGACATTTTTTTTAGCAATATCTCGCAATTTTAGCATTATATATAGTATTTTTATATTTAATACATTTTTTTTTATTATGTATTTTTCAATTAGAGATATAAAAATGCTATATAATATAATGACAAACAAAACATTATGAGATATATTGGTTTGACAGCAGAGGAACAAGAAGCATATCACGTACATCCAATTTATAATAGTTACGCTGGAAATGCATTAGGTTCGGTCATTCACGTAAAATGTCAAAAACCTTTTGGTAAAGCAATTCCAGCTGGAATTAAAATCTCTGTAAAAGGTGATAATACAGAAAGAGTTGAAATATTTAGAAAAGATTTCATTTATTCGTTATTTTGCGATGAAATTCCAGACGGAGAGCGTGTTTATAGAGTAAATGGTGCAATTACTGATGACAATATTGAAAATTTAGCATTGCAAGATGAGTTTCAGCCTCATCCAATATTTAATTTATATGAGGCTAACGATCGAGGAATTATTTGACATAAAAAACAAAAATAGTTGTTAGAAGTTTAGATAAACATGGTTATTTACATGTAATGGTACGTAGAACTAAAACTAATCAAGTTCGTTATCTATCACACAGGTTTGTGTTTGAAACTTTTAATGGCGCTATTTTAAATAATTTAGTTATCGATCATATTAACAAAATTAAAACAGATAATCCTCTAGAAAATTTAGATTTAGTTACATTAAAAGAAGATACCCGACGCGGAGCTGGTTCTGATGGTTCCAATTTTAAAGATCCAAAAGCAATTTTATCGGTAAATCTGGAGACTGGAGAAAAAATGAAATTTAAATCAATGACAGCTGCTGCAAAATATCTTAAATTTGACAGCAAATCAATAAAAGATGCAGCTGATGACGTAAAAAGATCAGCAACATCAACATTAACATTTGATAGATTTATTTTCAAATATGACGACTAATAATGCTTCTTAGCTCGGTCTTAATAAGACAACTATGGGCAAACATTAGAATATCATCTCGATCAAATTTTAGTGTTATAAATGCACTGTTGTCAAGTTCATTTTTTTTCTGTTGCTGTTAGGAGAATTTTATCAGATTCGCCCTGCATTACAATAACGTCATCAGAACAAGCACTATATCCCGACAGACATTTTC
>JAECUM010047940.1:0-17618 GCA_016617855.1 Megalonaias nervosa
CTGGAATCTTCTATAGCACAAGCATTAGAATCATTTCCCAAGTAGGAGTGCACTTTTAAACATAGATGACTTTGTCAAATGAGGGAAGCAACAGTCATTATATAAATTCATAATCTGCAAAAACATTTATGGCAAACAATTCACTCTGGTTCTGACACTCTCACAGATCACTGGCACAAATTACTTGCAAATTCTGGTGACAATCTGACAACATAAATATGTAATATGCCTGAATTACAATTAAAACACATGCACACATATAAATTCATAATCTGCAAAAACATTTATGGCAAACAATTCACTCTGGTTCTGACACTCTCACAGATCACTGGCACAAATTACTTGCAAATTCTGGTGACAATCTGACAACATAAATATGTAATATGCCTGAATTACAATTAAAACACATGCACACATGCATGCACACACATGCATGCATGCATGATGTGCATGTGCACACACACACACTCTCTCTCTCTCTCTCTCTCTCTCTCTCTCTCTCTCTCACACACACACACTCTCTCTCTCTCTCACACACACACACACATGCTTCAAAATATTCATAAATTTCAAGTTACAAATTTCCAGAAAAAAAACTGATAAACTTGGATCTGGTTTTTACAGACAAAAGCAAAATCATTAAACATGATTAAATATGTACAGAAATTCTGAAACTTAGTTACATTTATTGTGTGCATCTGGGATGCTTTTTGTTGTTCAACTTAGAGGCTACATTATATTACCAGTAATAAAAATTCCCATTAAAGGCTATATCATATTACCAGTATATCATAAATTCTCATTAGAGGCTACTATTATATTACCACTATTAATAAATTCCCATTAGTGGCTACATTATATTACCAGTATTAATAAATTCCCTTTAAAGGCTACATTATATTACCAGTATTAATAAATTCCCATCAAAGGCTATATCATATTTCCAGTATTAATGAATTCCCATTAAAGACTATATCATATTACCAGTATTCATAAATTCCCATTAGAGGCTACATTATATTACCAGTATTAATAAATTCCCATTAGTGGCTACATTATATTACCAGTATTAATAAATTCCATTTAAAGGCTACATTATATTACCAGTATTAATAAATTCCCATCAAAGGCTATATCATATTTCCAGTATTAATGAATTCCCATTAAAGGCTATATCATATTTCCAGTATTAATAAATTCCCATTAGAGGTTATGTTATATTACCAGTATTAATAAATTCTTAAAGGCTATGTCATATTACCAGTATTCTTAAATTCCCATTAAAGGCTACATTATATTACCAGTATTCATAAATTCCCTTTAAAGGCTACATTATATTACCAGTATTAATAAATTCCCATTAGAGGCTACATTATATTACCAGTATTAATGAATTCCCATTAGAGGCTACATTATATTACCAGTATTAATGAATTCCCATTAAAGGCTACATTATATTACCAGTATTAATGAATTCCCATTAAAGGCTACATTATATTACCAGTATTAATAAATTCCCATTAAAGGCTACATTATATTACCAGTATTAATAAATTCCCAATAAAGGATATATCATATTACCGGTATTCATAAATTCCCATACAGTGTTTTGTCTAATTAAAAACATGTTCATTCACAAGACTTGCCTTTTAAATATAATTATATTATCATATTAATATCAAATTAGAGTGCTACTTGTTATATTGTTATTGCTATAAGTGCTCAATATAGGTTTTCACTCTGTTTCATTTAATCGTCTATGTTATTCATCTAGGAAAATGTGTAACAACTTTTCATGAATTGTTTTTTCTTTGAAACCAGAGACTCCTTTTGTCAGGCAAACTCTTTCTTTTCACTGTGAAAGATAACACATAAAAGAAACATACCAAAAGTTAAGCTTAACTGAAAGAAGAGTCTACTATATGACATTTTTCCAGGAATTCAAGATAAAAACATTTATTCTTGATTTTTTAACTGTTGAGTGCTGAAACCATCTCTGATATTTTTGGGCAAAACCATTTTCCATTTTCAAATAAGCCACTGTGGTGGCTATATTGGATTTAAGACTGGTACTATTTTCTTTAGAAGAAACTAGACCCAAATTAGAAGACTTTTTTTGTGAAAACCTTATTCTGATATGACCATCCAATCAGGAATAAGATTTTCAATATATGTATTCATTATGGCAGCCATATTGAGGTCAGATAAACACCATTTTTTTCTGGACTAACCAGATTTCATATTTAGACTTCTGGTAAAATACCCATGTTAATAGGACTTTCCAATGTGGAGGAATAGTAATAACAAGATTTTCAAGATGCCTGCCATGGTGACCCTAATGGATATCAGATCAGCAGCATTTTCATTTAGTACCAACAGACAACATAACAAGTCTTCAGTGAAAATGCTATGTATATGACCATACATTCAGGAGGAGTACTGATAACAAGATTTTCAAGATGGCTGCCATCACAACCATGTTCAATGCTAGATCAGTACCATTTTCATTTTAATATCAACCGGGTATCATGAAAAGTCATTTAGTGAAAAACCCATGTTGATATGACCATCTATTCAAAAGGAGTAGCAATAGCAAGAGTTTTGAGATGACAGTGGTGGTGGCCACAGTGTCAAGTTTCAAGGCAGTTTAGGGAGAAGCAGCAATAACAAACTTGTGCTAATGGACAGATGGGCATCAAACGATGGACAATAGATACTGGGCCATCCTGTAAATTCTTTAGTAAATACATGCAACTCAGTATTTAACTTGGTGTAAATACTATCCCTATTTATTGTTCTCACAGTAATGGGTATGATTTTATTAATATAATCATTCATTCTTATTACAGTGAAGTGCAGCACATTTTATTTTATATGAAACTTTATGTTTCTACTTTACTGACAGAAGGATAGCTTTGGTCACATAGTGGGAGAAAGAGAATGAAAGTACTGAGTTCTGAATTTGTATATGTACAGGTACAACCTGTTATAACATGATTTGTTAAAATGTGATTCCGCTTATAACGTGATGGCATCATGGCTCCCATTTTTTAATTTAAGGCAACCACTCTTTTTAACATCCTAAATACATGCTCTTGGAAAAGCCAATTATTTGTATCACTAGCAGATTATATGATCAAGTGGTTAGGTAAAACTGATGAGATTGAAATTTCAATGCACATTTTCTATGGGGAAGTTTTTCTAAAAATCTGTTAACGTGATCCCGCTTATATCACAATGTTATTCTTTGGACCCCGAGTATCACATTATAATGGGTTTTACCTGTATGTATGTAGGTATGTATGGTCACAAAATAGATGAATGCCATAATTCTTATTTTGTCTTATTTCACTAATGTTGTTCTGCTTCTGCCCCTAAAAACTGAAAGAGTAAAAGATAACCCCACTTGCCTGTTGCTCTCAAAATGACATCTGTAATTGCTCTGCTTGGACACCTTGCTGCACAAGTCTCTTTGGTCTCAAAGTTGTTGTCATTTCCCTGACAACCTCCATAGATAAAGTGCTCACATCTGTCACTTGTCCTGTTGTAGAACCAGCGTGGGAAATAAGCTAAGCACATGCCTGGCTGATTAGGCTGCTCACACACGGGTACATTTCTTGATAGTTCCACAGAACCTGATGAGATTCAGAAAGGTCAAGCACATGGCAATAAAAATCATATACTAATTTATTATGAAACAGTGCATCTCTGGGTAATTTTGGGTGGAAAAAAAGAGAGCTACATTGGTGAAGAACACAGAAACTTTACCTGTATTAAGATACATAACAGAAAAGCAAAAGTATTTTATATACAGTGTATATGTATCTAAGTACTTTAGTTACTGGTGACAATGACCCTATTCTGGGTTTAACCTTTAACCTCTTTGGATTTTGTAAAGATGATTTATATCATTCCAGCAACCATTTGTGGAAATTAGGGACATAGAAGGGCTATTTTATAGAAAGCAGGGGAAAAAGTAGTGTAGAATAAAGGGTAGATACCTGATAAGACAAATAGTATAAATTTTATGTATATTAGTGTTTAAAATAAATAAAAATCAAATATCCATTCAAAAACATGAACATAACCATGCTCTTACTCATAAACAAGCTTTAGTCCACACTGTCAACATCTTCTTAAACACCAAGCTGCACATCACAGAGATTGTATCTCAACTTACTTCACCACAGCCATTCATGATGTGTGCAATTGATTTTCAACATAAAATCTTTACAAAGTAGGGATGGCAGCACCATTTTGGAAAAAATAGTCTGACAAAAATGAGGAGAAAAATGACTGCTGGAAAGACTGAATATGGTACAAAGAAAAAGCAATGTCAGAAGAGAATAAATTAGCTAAGAAATTATCATTTTTAATTTTCATCAGAAATAGAAGAATTTTTTGACCTAAAGCCTTAGTATTGAAGATATGGTTATTTTATTGTCTCTTAATTGATGGATCACCTGAAAATAGATTGTACAGTACATGTATACATCATCATGGGATAGTACTCAACTGCACGGGAATTTATGTTTAAGAAAAAAGGCTTAGTAAAAGAACCTTCCATTGAAAACAAAATGAATTCTCACCACGTATTGATAATTTCACAAACAAGGAATTGATGTTCTATTCAAGACAGCTGCTGTAGCAATCATACTGGATGTCTGACCATTTTCATTTACAACCAAATAGACCTTAGGGTGAATTGTATGTACAATTTCATGGCAATCCTTCATGTAGTTTAGGAGGAGTAGTGATAAAAAAACTTGTAGCAAAGGATGAACATCGAATAATGAATGATGGACAACAGGCCATCCCATCAGTTCTTGTGATCTATGGCCAATAGCACAAACAACAGTCTACAGCTGAAAAGAATTTCATGAATGCAAGTTAAGGCCATTTCTTCCTTGTAACTGTTGAGTGTTAAAACCATCTCAAATATTCTTCAGTAATAACAAGATTTTCAAATTAGTTTCTGTGGTGGACATACTGGATGTCAGATACGAAACCCAGATCCTGATCAGTTTCAGACTGGCTTGTCATCGTGCATCTTTTATAAAAAAAAATAATGGCCCCATACGAAACTTCCACATCCAAAATATGGTATTGTTTGTATAGCTTTTGGGAAAGATACTGCATGTATTTTGAAACTATTAGATTAGTATGGTTTTGTGTCTTCTGTAGTCATTAGCACTGCATCACATCACTTCTCCCTTTCTCTCTTGCAAATGAATTTCAGTTTTATGTGCAACATTTTCATTAGCTATAAATGAAATTGCTAGTTAATGATATTATTTATTTTATGATATTAAGAGTGTGAGGGCATACTAGAACTGATTCATCCACTAACTACATACTTCTTTCCCATACAGAAAAATGCATGGTCAGAAACCAATCCTGAAAAACTTCATGCTCAATAAAGGTAGAACAATGGTGATTCCCAATGTGTTGTTTCCCTGGTCAGATGCTATGTACACTCCAGTCATGGAAACAGCTAAAGTTGCACACTGCCTTAGAAGAATATTCTGCCATATACATTTAAACTTAAATATATTTCTAACTGATTGCATGAAGTCGACATGTTTAGAGGTAAGTGATGTGGGGGTCTCAGGTCTACCTTTAAAATCTGACATTATCAGTTTTTTTGTTCTCAGTAATGCTTTAGTTAGCTTTGTATCACTAAAATATACATGTGTTTATATGACTGAGGAACAGAGTCATTTGACTTGTTGGGAATATGGGTTTGCAGTTTCAATAAAGCTTGCTACTCTCTGTTTTTGCTGAACATTAGTACAAAGCCTTCGTTATCAGAATATATCTCAATTAGTGCAGGGGTTATTTCACTTTATCTATCGTATGCTTTTTAGAAAATGACTTGACTGTTTGTTGGGAATCAGTCTTTACCCAGAAAACTGAATGGCGTACTCACAAATTTGGTTATGGTAGGGAATTAGCTCCCAGGTATATGACTCTGGTTGAGGTTACATTATACCATTTACAGAAGTCACAAGGCTATTTCACGCCTACTGCAATATACATCTTACATGTATGATGAGGACTATAGCCATATATGTGGTTTCTGTTACAATAATTATTTATCAAGGCTGAAAACAAGTTACTTATGGCATAGCAGAAAATATCAATGTCAAGCTGTCCATTTTGCATCAGTCAAAAAGCCATTCCCATCAGACATATCTGGCATATACTAATATGACAAATTCCAGAGACCTGCAATCTGCATTGCAAGGTGTGTTAGTGTGTGTGTATGTATGTGGAGGTCAATAAATGGCAAAGAAGACCGTGAAATGAGAATGGATGGAGTTCTTGGCACAGTGGCCCTGACCATTGACCTTTTAAACCTGAAATCAATAGGGTTCTTCCATACCCCAAGTATGAACCATCCACAAGATTTGGTAACTAACTGTAGATAGTGAGATTTAATTATTGTGAAGAAAAAAATCTTTCTTTTGTCAGTCAAAATAAGCTGCACCTTTAACCTTCTGACCCCAACAGATATAATTCTTCTTGCCCTAAGTGCAAGCTATCCTCACTGTGTGTTAATTGTTGATGGTGGGAAATTCATGATATAATTTGTGCAGAAACTTTTGTTCTTGTTTCAGTCCAGAGACCTTGAGTATTAAGGTTTGGCCACAGAATCAATAGGATTCTTTTTTCCCCTAGGTGTAAGCCATCCACAAAGTTTGGTATTTATAGAAAGCTGATAAAAGTCAGTGTGCAGGAGCCAAATAGGTAATAGTTTTACAGATGGACAGATGAATGGTTCTACACAGTCCTTATTGGTGTGCATCAGAGATGTACAAAAAAATGTTGGTTTTGCTGAGCCTGCATTTTAAGGTCTTTTGCCAAAATGTTTTTATTTGTTTTGTTAGGCAATGAGAGTAAAGTGTCTTGCCAAAGGACGCAATATGGCAACTGACCTGGCCTAACCTGGCAATCAAACCTGGTACTCTTGCATAGGAATCTAGCACACTAACCACTAAGCTACAATGCCCCTCTTATATATGCTCAACCTTATAGCAGGTGTAGACAAGTCAAAAGCACAGCTGATTGAGACTGCCATTTATTTTGCACACACAATAAAATTCTATTAAAAACTAGCCCTAATTTTACCTCCAAATTTATCAGTCTTTAATTTACACTGTCAAAGTATGGCATTCCTTGCAGATGACAAATGTATCTTTTTTTTAAATGAATACAAATATATCATCATTAATAACCAATCTGACCATGGATTCCCTTAAGAAGTTAGACCAATTAAAATCCTGTTTTTTTTCACATCTGATTCATATCATTTGGAATATAAATATACAGTGTAAACTGACAGTCCTTTTCTTGAAATATCAAAATTCTGTTAATTGTGATATGAAAGACTAATCCAGATGAGGCCATTAGGCATTATCCAGGGGAGATAAATCCAATAAGAACTGAAAATGTATTCTTCTCTTACCTATCTGGACTACATTGCAGTTCTTTTCACAAGCTTCACGTGTCTCAAAATTGTTGTCATTTCCTTCACAACCCCCGTAGACAAATTGCTCACAATGTCCTGAAGTGGTGTTGTGGAACCAACGAACAATATAGGCCCTGCAATTTCCAGTCTTCTTTTCTTGCTCACACCTGGGAATCTTCAAGGCAGTGCCCCTTGGATCTAAGAAAATAAAATAAACATATGCAGTATTTCTCATACG
The DNA here is from genome assembly GCA_016617855.1 of Megalonaias nervosa. Taxonomy (NCBI): domain Eukaryota; kingdom Metazoa; phylum Mollusca; class Bivalvia; order Unionida; family Unionidae; genus Megalonaias; species Megalonaias nervosa. Next base: position 7,710 of record JAECUM010047940.1, read on the forward strand.
ATAAGCACAGAGGGCAAATCTAGTAAATTTTCAAAATGCTGGAGGTGAGTTTATTATCAGTGGAAGATAACGTTAGTAAAAATAATAGCTAAAAATTTTGCAAAAGTAGTGGGCCTATCATAATTAAAATATGGTAAATTAAATGGATTACTGTATGTACTCACTTATAAGTCAAGTCAAACCGCAAAACACAAAGATCCTGAGCTACCATGGCATAATGCACCTGCAGATCAGGGTCTATGATGTTCATTCTACTGATTACTCCTGGCAAATTGCATAGACCCAGATCAGCTTTCACATTATGGTAAATATGGATCTGTGCAGTTTGCAGTTGGACTCATCTTATAAGTGAGTATAGATGGTAGCTTTTTACTGAGTGACTATAATCATGGCCAAATTTAAATCTTTTTGTTACAGATCATGATCAAAAACAGCATTGTTTTGCAGTCCATAAGAAAATGTTTAGATCCAAATCAATCATATAGGACAGTGGAAATGTGGTTTTAATTAAGTTTCTTTATTTTCTTTATGAACAGGATCAGTCTAATATGAGTAAGGCCATGAACATCACAAATTAGAATGTTTTTAATTTAATTAAGTGTATTTATGTAATTCATGTATGAATTCAATGCAAGTAAATGAAGCTGGAGAAATTTCACTTGTATAAGATGGTATTAAATGAGACACTTCATACTTATGGTTCCCTACACACAGAAATGTAAAATTTTATTTTCTTTTAACTTCAATACTTGCTAATAAGTTGGATTCAACTGTGAACAACAAAGACCCTGATCTGCTTACAAATTATGTAATGGAAGATCAGGGTCTGTGTTGTTTGCAGTTGGACCCAATATACAAGCTATATCAGGTACATGATATATATACATATATATATATAAGTATATAGTATATATATATATATATATATATATATATATATATATATAAACTATTGGTAGGTAATTATTTGTAATGACTGAGACAGTTTAATAACAGGTAAGTTGAACTTTAAACCATGTGAGTTTTAACATGTTCAAGCAGAGTTTGGCATCATAAATTTATCTTTCCTTTTAAAACTTTACCTGTTCACAAGAAATAAAATTATAACGTTTCAAATAAGTTAAAAGGCTAATGTCTGTGATGAATGTCTAAAGTGCAACACAAAGTAATATCAATTTATTTCAATAAGTTTGGAATCAGTCCCAAGCTCTTAAAACAAAAAAAAATTTAACAAAATTCAACTGAGAAAAAGCAATCATAACCTATGTAGGAAAATAAATAATTGATAGTTGATGATAAAATGGGGTGGGGATGCACTCCATAGCAACTGACAAAAACAAAGAAACATTATTAAGGAATTTATTTCCCTAAATATTCTCTGATCTTAAAAGCATTCCTCATCAATTCTGCAAAAAATAAAATTCTGCATCATTCTAATCATAAATGAAAACAGATTCTACAGGAAATCTGACTACCGATAACTTTAAATCAAACTTTTGTTTTACGATTATGAACTCTTTATACTTCTGATTTAGATTATATTACACAGTTTGATGGTCTTGTCTGAATACATCTCAAGTACATGTATATTGTACTTACAGCAATAAGTACAGATGTGTGTACAAATGTATAAACCTGATACATCTGATCTGATTTTGGATGCTTATTCCTAGCTTACTGTAACATGCAACTCTCTGGGCGTATTTCTCATACTAAAATACTATCTTGCAAGACTAACAATAACAAGAAAAAAAAGAAGTCCCTCAGAGGAACAGATGCTCTAATGGGCAATAAGAATTTCCAGGAATTCAAGAAAAGACCATTTCTTCTATGTTTACTGTCAAGTGTTGAAACTATTGCTGATAATTTACATCAACAAGATTTTCAAATTACTTGCTAAGGTACACATATTGGGTGTCAGCTTGGCACCATTTTCATTCCGAACAAAGCAGACATCATTAAAATCCATAGAGGATTCGGACTGGCACCTGACCAACTATGTATCATAAGAAGTCTATTGGTGAAAGTCCCATGATGATACAGCCATCTATTTGGAGAGGAGTACTGGTAGAAATAACAATATCTTCAACATATGACTTTATATTCAGGTGGAGTAGCAATAACAAGATTTTCAAGATGGTTGCTGTGGCATCCATGTTGGATTTCAGATCAGCATCATTTTCAGTTTAAGACCAACCTGAATACCATTAAAAGCCTCTGGTGAAAACCCTTAATCAACATGACTTTCTGTTTGAGTAGAGTTGTTACAGTGATGGTAGACAAGGCATAAAAGGTGAAAACCCTTAATTAATCAACATGACTTTCTGTTTGATTAGAGTTGCTACAGTGACAGTAGACTAGGCATAAAAGGTGAAAACCCTTAATTAATCAACATGACTTTCTGTTTGATTAGAGTTGCTACAGTGACGGTAGACAAGGCATAAAAGGTGAAAACCCTTAATTAATGAACATGACTAGTTTGATTAGAGTTGCTACAGTGACGGTAGACAAGGCATAAAAAGTGAAAACCCTTAATTAATCAGCATGACTTTCTGTTTGATTAGAGTTGCTACAGTGACGGTAGACAAGGCATAAAAGGTGAAAACCCTTAATTAATGAACATGACTTTCTGTTTGATTAGAGTTGCTACAGTGATGGTAGACAAGGCATAAAAAGTGAAAACCCTTAATTAATCAACATGACTTTCTGTTTGATTAGAGTTGCTACAGTGACAGTAGACAAGGCATAAAAGGTGAAAAACTTGAATTCGGAATATAATTTGCAGATCCAGGGTTTTTCATCCCAATTACCACAGACTGTTCTAAAATTTAATAGGGATTTAGAGCTTCACTAACTTTCAGTACGACTTTTCTCATCTCTCTAAGACTGGACAGAATCCACAAGTTACAGTGAATTTATCAACTGCTTCTGATAAGAGAGTTGCATGTTTAGTAATTGATTATATGGTTTATGATGATGGCAGCTGAACAAAATCTGTGGTAACTTCAAGCCACACACTTACAAAATGTTATACTTGTTGCAATACCTCCACCTAACACAACAACTGGAATGATCTCTTAATCTCTTTAGCAACATGCACACCCACCCGCCCCAAAGAAAACCACAATACCAAACAAAAAAAGTTCTTTTGACATTCTCATTGCAGTATGGATGAAGGAAGCATGTTTCCATTTAAAAATAATGAAAAGAGTATACAAGATGTTTAAGGAAATAAATTTAACTGCAATGAGCAGTACAACAACAGAAATGCAACAATTAAATTTACAAAAATAGAACTTCAAAAAAAATGTAGCCATAACTGTATGACATGCATCTGTTAAGTTTTTAATGTAAATGTGAATTATCAAAGAACCTTGACCATTGACAGGTTGGCCCCTGTGACAGGACATACAAAGTCATAAAACACCATACAGATTGTTTTATTCTAAAATAACAAAATCAGAAGTGCTGTAATATGTTGATAAAATCCAGAATATTTGATTAAAATGTGTTAAATTGCTGTTCATAAAATCTGTGCCAAAAATGTTTTTTGGTGGGGCGGGTAAAACTAAATTTATAAATGCAATACTTACTTGTTGTATTGCATAGCTAACATTTCCAGGATGGAAGTTACCCTAGTCCCTTTGTCGAGAATACATCCTCCCACAGGTGACTTTCTGGAGGATTCCAGAAGACTACCCTATGACCTGGTGCATGCCCAGTAGTCCTCATCTTTCTTAGGGATGATGGATGACTATTATGGGGCATCAGTGCAGGGTGGGAGGAGGAAATCTGGCAATAGCAACAGGTAAGTATTGCATCATTAAAATTAGTTCCATCACACCACTCACACAGCCCTGACAACATTTTAACGTTAGCAATACATAACCTATTGCTATTGTGTAGCTCGCAAGTTTGGTGGGATGTTGATATCCCCCACCTCCCCACAAAAAAGAAAATTTGAAAACAAAACTAGCAACTACTTACTCTTATGGTAAGAGTGTCCACTACTAGTAAGACGGTATCCACCTGTACTACTAGTAAGATGGTATCCACCTGGGCAACTTTTTGTGCCATGACTATCGACCCTAGACATAAAATCCCTTCACTTTGATGTGCCAAGGAACCAAGGTAAAAGGAGAAGGTAGTGTGAGATTGTTAAAATGCAGCTTTCATCACATCCTTCAAAGACAAATAAGTTAGACAGGCCCAAAATCCTAGCTGGAAAAGGAGAAAAAACCCATCTCATAGCTGCCACTGAACTGCAGAAAACCTGGTCCCCATGGATAGGGCATGAAGCTTGCTCTTACATCTCACAGATTGCAAGGAGAGCAGGAAAACCATCTTGAGAATAAGGTTCTCAAAAGGACATTAATCAAAAGGGTTGAAGTTATTTTTTTGTTAAAATACTATATGATACATGAAAGATTCCATCTAGACATTAGAAAGTGCATCAGTGGTCTCTCTAGCTTGAAATACCTGATCATTTTGGCAATATAAAAACCTGAACCAATGGCTGACTTTGAAAAATTAGAGTGCATTTGAAAGAACTGCTCTATAGCCCTTGATGGTAAAAACTAAGCATTGTTCTTCTTCAAAGAAGAGAAAAGCAGCCATTGCACTCATAGAGGGACAGCTAGAATTTACATTTTCCTACTGCACCAATCGCAAAAGATTCTCCAATAAGCATCAAAGGCATTGGATAGACCTTGAGTGTCTCCTGTCTTGAACGATACACTTAGCAACCTGGCAGAGAGATCATCTGAGATGAGCCTATGATAAAGGTGGAGAATCCATGGACTGTTATGTAGGAGAGATTCCCTGTGCTGTGGCAGGAGCTTCCTTCTCTGGACTACCAGTAGGTTGAAAAGAACACTGAACCACGATCGCTGGCACCACAGAGGGGCTATCAAAATAAGCTGATCAGTAGAGGTCCTTATTTTCTGAAGTACTTTTGGGATCATCTCTTCAGGCTCAAAGCATCCACTACCAGGCCCTCTGGTTAAACACTGGGGAAACATAAAACGGGAGCTTGTTGTTTAGCCTTGGCACAAACAAGTCCACCAATTGTGTGCTCCAAAGTCTGAACAAGGAATCTGTCATGGATTTTTGTAGATGCCACTCCTTGAGAACCATCATTCCTTTCCATGACAGATTGTCCACCAAAATATTCTTTTTGCCAGGAATGTGGTGAACTCAGTGAGTAGTCCCTTCCTTGGTTGCCTAGTGAAGTAGGTTCCAAACCTCCATGTGTGCCTCCTTGTCTCCTCAGGTATGCTACCACTGACATGTTGTTGGAAGACATCATCATACAGTGATCTTTTATGTCAATGCACCCCTGGGGGGCTAAGAAGACAATGGGGACTGAAGAATCAGTCCTTCTAGCTTTAAATGAGTGTCTCACCATTAATTTCATGCATCTGCCAACAGAAGTGGGGTTCAGGACATGCATGGAGGGTCATACTAGAAACCAGTCCCAATTTGTCCACCAAATCAGATTAAGGTAAAAATTCTGACCTTGTTAGCCAGAAAGAGAATCTGGAGAGGGTGCAAGTGCAATCTGCTGAGAGGAACCAGGTCTGCTGTGGAGTTCAAAGTCCTCAGAAGAGAAATATGATTGAACATAGTCTAGGCTCTCAGCTCCTCTAACTGAGGCAGGATCTAGTCTACTCTGTCCCACAGGACATGAACTAATCCTCTGTTCATCAGTAAATTCATCCCCATGTATACAAATTCTGGAGATGGAACCAGCTCAGTTTCTTTAGGCTGGATGAAAGGCACATTCTAGTCATTACAGACCAATTGAGAGCCAGATAGATCTTGTCTCTAATTGGCCACTGAAATACTAGAGGATCAGGATCCCCAGTGACTTAATGTCGATTGCAACTACACTCATGACTCTGCTAAATGCCCTGGATGAAAAAGGTGGGCCAAATGGCTGAGTACAAAACCGGAAGATCTTCCCAGCCAAGCAAACTATGGGGACACTTTCTGAGAGGAGGAATGATTGGGATTTTGAAGAATGCATCAAGAAGGTCAGTGGAGATCACCAAGTCACTGGGCCTTATGTAATTCTTGACTGAGATTGTAGTATCTAGCTTGAAAGATTCCCCCTGCAAAACTCTTTTTGGATGGAGAGATTGATAATAAGATGGTACTTCTCATCCTTTTTGGGAATGAGAAAGATCTTGGAGTAGAAAACCAGAGACTGGTTGTTGAAACCCTCTCTACTGTGTGTCTTCCTTTAATTGTATCAGATTCAACTGGTGAACCACATGGGGGTCCACATAAGGAGAGGAAGTTCCAGGAACTTAAGCCAGTATCTTCCATGTATGATTGAGAGGACCCAGTCATTGCTTGTTATGCTTATCCAAGCCTATGAAAAGAGGTATAGACTGGCACCTGTGTGAATTAATGTAAGAAGGACATACCACTGATGAGGGAGCAAGTCCCTAGGGCTGACCGCTCCTTAGAAAATGGAGAAAGGCCTGCAAAACTTCCTCCTTTGGCATCTTCAGTGACCTCTGTTAGTCCATAATTGCTAAGGCAGAGTTGTCATTCTGGGTTGCTTTTTGGATTGGGACATCACAACTCTGAAGAACTTAGCTAATGGCCTTGGAGGCCTTGGAAGAAGAGGGCTTGCCCTCCCCCCATTTAATCTCCACTTTGTGGGAAGACATGGGCTAGGAGCAGACACATGTGACCAGTGATGTTGGTCTATGAGGACCTAAGAAGCCACAGTGGAAATGAGACCTCTGAAGAGGGTTTCTATCTCTAGGGATAGCAGCCCTCAGAAGATTCTTACTGTCTCCAGTAAGACCTTGGGAAATGTCCAAAGCATCAATCATTGGGAGGTGGAGAGTTGTGTGAACCTTATAGCAAAAACCTGTTATCAAAGGTCTCAACATAAATGGGGGACAGACCAACCTCTATGTTACATGGCAAATGTCTGGCCCTTACCTAACCTTTGAGAAAGTTCTTTAACCATGGCTGAATGGGAGAGCAAAAGGAGATATGTGGGAGGCTGCCCCAATGAGATGCTCCAAACTGGAAAGAGGATTTTTTTGTCCTCCAAACCTGAGGATTTGGGACAAAAATCCAGGAGAAGAAGATGGTAAACTTCATTAACCACCCTGCCAAAAGACCAAATCTCTTCTTCCTCCACCACCTGGAACAACAGCTGGGAGGAGGAATGGGATCAGAAGGGGGGTTGTGGGTGCCATCTCAGTCTATTCTAAGTCAAACTCATGAGAGTCTACAAGGCTTGACAATACATCATCATCAAACTTTTGCTCTTGTGAGACAGGAATCCTGGACTCTGTGTCACTCTTATTGGAAGAAGATTTGTCAATAAGAGGGAACACTGTCCCATAACTCCTCTCATGGTGGCCAACTCTACAGGAGGGCATGAGTACTTCTCAATCCTCTTGGGTCATTTGGAAGAAGAGGGTCTGCTACCCTTATTCAATCTCCACTATGTGGGAGAACAAAGTCAGTTGTTGACCGGAACACTGATCACTTTCATATGAGGCCAAGGGCCTGAAGCCCACAGACGAATACAAGGGAATGAAAAATCACCTCTCTGCATTTGTTGACCCCACATCCTTTTGGGATTGGATAGGATAAGATGAAAGGGGAATGCTGATCCAATCCCCTTCGCAGGTCTGGTGCCTGATCACTGAATCCTGAATCCCTTATGGGATTCAACAGTAGTGTAGTGAGAGGGAATCTCAACCCAATACCTTTCCCTTTATTGAGGAGGGGTCCATGACCAGTGACTGAAACTAAAAGACTCGTGATGAGTGACTGGTACCCAGTCACCCACCTTTGACCAGTGACCAGTCAATGACCAGTCAGGTGACTGATCCATAGGTAGATCATCCTCAGATGATAAAGACTTGAATCATTTGCCCATCCCTTACTGTGTGATTGAGAAGGTGTTGCTCTTTCCTCGTGGAGGGGCACAACTATCTCTCTGCCCTACAGGATCAGTGCCACACCTCCCTCATGGGATACAACTCACTCTCCAACTGCTTATTTCTTCCCTTAAGAGGCGCATTATGGCCTTATGCATCTCCAAAGAGACAAATCCATCATTCTCAAAGACCTGAAGCCTAAGATACTGATATCTTGTTCCCTCCCATGGGTCTTAATGTCTCAAAGAGACTGATCCAGTCCTGCTCTGACCCCAGTGGACTCAGCAATGGATACCTTACTAAATCCCTAGGAAGGGGCCCTATGGACCTTATGAGTCTCCAAAGGAACTGACTGAGTCCTGTTCTAAGCCTAAATGGATAATTTACCAACTTCCTTGGGAAGGACTCTATGGGCCCTAAGTGTCTCAAAACCACTGAACCAATCCTTCACTGAGGGCTTAGTAATGGAAAAACCTGAAAATTGTGATGAAAAATAGGACGGTTCACTATTCCTCCCTATCTATGTACATCTATGTTCAGAAAGATCCCAGACCTCACCTGACCAGAGACAACAAACAGGACAGCCATCTGCATTTACACAACTGGTACATGCCAGACAGGTGGGAATGGTATATGCAAGGGGCTTTCTTGTGCCCACATTTACAAACACTTTGTCTCTTACACATTGTTGTGAAGAAAATACAAGCACAAATCTTGTAATGAAAATAATGTATATGAGTTTGCATGGAATCTAGACTGAACACTTGAACACAAATTAAAATTGCAACATTTCACCTGCCCAGTGAGCTTCTATTTAAAATAAATCAAAACAATAACTGAAGTTCAATACAAAAATGTCAGTGACACTTGTCTAAGTACAGAAGAAGAAATCAAAATATCAACGTCAACTGACTGGACTTAAAAAGTGTGCAAAAGACTAAACATACAGAGTATGCAAGCTGGTGTGAGATCTCCTTCTGTATGCAGAACTCTGCATAAATGTATAGAATATTATGCAACATTTTGAAGATTCTTAACTCAACAAAATTAAGGTAGGGGAAGCCTTAAACCAGACTAGCAGGGAAAGGGAGACTAATACATACCAAAATATCAAAATCAAAATAAGTCAAATGAACTTCATTGAAATAAGACACAACAAATATATATACAAACATTAACCTCCTTGACCATTCCCATGATGGTAGTACAATGTCACTTTTCTGATTAATAAGGACGACTTTAAACACAGACCTGTCTACATTAACTTTTAACAGAAATTTAACTACTCTTCCTAGTATAAAGTACTGGACTGAAGTGATAAGACAACAACCAACAAAGATTAATAACTTTTACATAAGAAACTTCAAATTGTTATTGTTCGGGAAATTTTTTAAATATTTGAAGAAAAAAAATGCTCATTTGATCTTCATCACTTTTGCAAAAAATAAACAAACTACTCTTTTTACCTGAAAAAAAAATAACCAGAAAATGCTGATTCATCAGTATTCTTTTGAGGCAACTTAAATATTAATTGCTAATTTAAATCAAATTCTCTGCAGGAAACTTAAATATTAATCACCAATTTAAATCAAATTCTCTGCAGGCAACTTAAATATTAATCACCAATTTAAATCAAATTCTCTGCAGGCAACTTAAATATTAATTGCCAATTTAAATCATCAAATTCTTTTCAGGCAACTTAAGATTTAAACACTAATTTAAATCAAATTACTTCAAGCAGCTTAAATTTTAAACACCAGTTTAGATAAAAGACTGTAATGCACCTCTACCATAGTTTGAGCAATTCTGAAGACTTGTGAAATAAATGATAACTCTGAGATAGAGAATATCTTTATTTGAGCCGATCAGTTATGGATCAAGAGTATACCTCACTACGATAGTTTGTCATTCCAACCCCTGAGATATTTTAAATGTGAATCCATAATTTATGAGAAACTGTGAGAATACTGAAACATGCTATACAAGCAATTTA
>JAECUM010047941.1:0-13380 GCA_016617855.1 Megalonaias nervosa
ACTGAAAATCTGGACCAGTCCGAAATTTGTATAATTCAAACTCTGGGCAAATCCGAATTTTGGCATTTTAATAACATAACCTTTTAGAGATAATTTTTACCTGAATAAAATTAGTCATGACAGAATTGTAAAATTATGGTCAGAAAGGAGACAGACGGTTCTGACTTCTATGCTGTCTGTCTCTCGTCTGCAAGGACGGGGCAGTATTTATACTCTCCGTGCCCTTGGAGAACCTCAGCTGTTTACATAAACATCAACAGCGGGGACACTCGAGATTCCCCGATTCGGGTTAGAAACGGGAACGCTACCATCTCGCGCTAAACAACATAGAATGCTGGGAACAATGGCGCCATTACAAAGCTAACGGAGCACGTTCCGAGAGGCAATATTTGATTAAAATACACAGTAAACAATTAAGGCAACCTAAAATATCGTCATCTAGTAATACATAAGCATCTAACAGTTACTCGAAACATAGTGACGAGTTGAAATAATCAGCACAATGGATGAAATGAGTGTCGGTCGGTCTCATTCAAAGCCCACATGTGCTTTCAACGAGGGACCATCTCAAAGCAACTTAATGGAAACAAGGTACATGTACGCAACATTTTAAATAATTGTACTAAACATACAGATAAGATAAAATTGTGAGACTGGCATAGCAGTATGTATATATGTGCGTAGGTATTGTTATGTATATTTAATTTAATTGTTTGTTAGTTTTAAAATAATATTTTTCATTATATGCTATTGTAATGTAACATTGTATGCTGGACTTGACCTTGTTCAAAACTGAGTTCATTTGTTGTTTGATTAGTAAGTCTGTATCAAACCCTAACATAAATGTAAAGAAATTAAAATTAAAATACAAGATGGAATCAGAGTTAAGAAAGCTTGAGCTTCAAGAAAGACAGATGCAGTTAGATAAAGAGGAAAGAGAGAGAGGAAAATGCAGTTGCAGAAAGAGGACAGAGAGAGAGAGAAACAAATGTAAATGCAATTGGAGAAAGAGGAGAGAGAAAGACAAATGCAGTTACAGAAAGAAGAAAAACAAATGCTGTTGGAGAAAGGGGAGAGAGAGAAGCAAATGCAAATGCAACTGGAGATAGAGGAGAGAGAGACAAATGCAAATGCAAAAAGAAAAGAAAAGGAAGAAAGAGATTTTCAATTTAGATTAAAAGATTTAGAGCTGACAAGTGAAAAGCACATCCCCACTTTACATACAAATTCAGGTTTTGATGTTACTAAGAATATTAGGTTAGTGCTCCCTTTTAGAGAAAAAGAAATAGATAAATATTTTCTTCATTTTGATAAAATTGCTGAAAATTAAAAATGGTCAAAAGAGCATTGGACTCTATTATTACAGAGTGTACTTTGCAAAGCCCGAGACATCTATGCTTCCCTGTCAGTACAGCAAATTGCTGACTGTGATCTGGTTAAGGAATGCATCTCAAAGGGCTATGAGTTAGTCCCTGAGGCTTATCGACAAAAATTCAAGAACTATAAAAAAGAAGCTGGACAAACTCATGTCGAATTTGCAAGAGAAAAAGAGCACTTATTTGATAGGTAGTGCTTAGTCAAGAAAGTTGATCAAGATTACAAAAATCTCAGACAACTCGTATTACTTGAAGAGTTCAAGAATTACGTCCATAGTGACGTTAAGATTTATCTTGATGAGCATAAGGTCGAAACTTTAGAAAATGCTGCTCGTACTGCTGACGAGTATTCCTTAGCTCATAAAGTTTCTTTTGTAAGTAAGTCTTCCACTCAGCAGTCGTCTGGTAAAAAAAAATATTTGAGCCTAATACGAGCCCTTCCAAATCTCAATCTGGCACAACTTTTAGAAATCAAGTTTCTGATAAGATTTATCAGAAGTCCTTATCTCTTCATACGTGTACCTATTGCAAGAAAAAAGGACACGTTATTTCTGATTGATACAAATTGCTACATCAAAATCAAGACAGACCTATTCCATAGGCTCTTATTTCTAAGAGGTCAAGGTCACGGTCATGTATTGAAAGCAATACATTTGTTGGGTCTAATACACTCCAGTCTGATTTTATTATGGAGAATTATTAACCATTCGTGTCGACGGGTTCTATATCGCTCATGGGTGATTTGGCCAATCCTATCTCTATTAAAATATTAAATAACACGGGAGTTTCTCAGAGTCTTTTATTATCTGGTACTTTGCCTTTTTCTGAGAAGTCCTGTTCTAATGAGAGTGTCCTTATTCAGAAAGTAGAGTGTGGCTTTGTTAATGTTCCTCTCCATTGTGTACATTTGTCTTTAGACTTAGTCTCAGGACCCGTGACAGTCGGAACAGCATATTCTTTACCCATTGAGGGCGTTCATTTCTTACTAGGTAATGACCTAGCAGGAAATAAGGTTGTGGTTAATCCATTTGTAACTGACAAGTCCTCTTTGGATCAGAAAATCAAGCCTGTTGGAAAAGAATTCCCTGATTTATACCCAGCTTGTGAAGTTACTAGAGCTATGGCAAAGAACGTTCTTGAGAATGATGTTGATCACGAAAGGATTCCTTTGGCTGACACGTGTATTGGTCAGGCTTTTCATGATGTCACTTTTATTCCTTTTTTGGATCAATCAAAGGATATTGATCACAGTGATCCTTTTTAACTACTCATTCTCTTTATTCAAATCGGGGTGAAAAACGACAATCACTTGTCGTCGAACAGGAAAAAGGTAACGAGATCTCCAGTTTGTTTCAAAGGGCAATTAGTGAAATTGAAGCCACAGAAGTACCCGTTTGTTATTTCGTTAAAAACGGGATTCTTATGAGAACTTGGAGACCCTCTGAGGTACCTGCTGGTGAACTATAAAATTGTAGTTCCAAAAGCATACAAACAGGCTGTTCTTAGTCTGGCCCATGAAACTCCTTTGGCTGGTCATTTAGGGATTAATAAGACTTATCACAACATCTTGAATCACTTCTATTGGCCAGAAATTAAAAGCGATGTTTGTAACTACTGTAGATCTTGTCACACGTGTCAAATGGTAGGAAAACCCAATCAAAAGATACCTAAGGCTCATCTGCAACATATTCCAGCATTTGACGAACCATTTTGCAGAATAATGGTTGACTGTGTCGGTCCCTTACCTAAGACCAAGTCAGGTAACCAATACTTGTTGACCATAATGTGTGCGTCAAAACGATTCATAGAGGCGCTTCCTTCGAGGAATATAAAAGCTAAAACAATAGTAAAAGCTTTGATAAAGCCTTTTACTCAGTTTGGTCCTCCTAGTTCTATCCAATCTGATCAAGGGTCACATTTTATGTCTGGAATTTTCCAGCCAATTATGTTTGAATTAGGCATCCAACAATTCAAGTCAAAGTGAAATTATGGTTCGACAGAACTACAATGCAGAGAACGTTGGAGTCACAAATCTTCGTAATACAGAAATTATGAATAATCTGGACCAGAAACGTCCACATTTGCAGCAACAAGCAAAGCAGCATGAGTGCTTATTTCCAGATGTTCCTACAAGAACAAATAAAATCTACCATGATGTTGAAATTATGAATTCCACACCTGTGAAACAACACCCATACAGGACGAACCCTCTCAAAGAGGAATGTTTGAAAAAATAAATTCAGTATCTGCTGGAGAATGATTTCACAGAGCCGAGTAAAAGTGACAGGAGTTCACCATGTATACTTCTTCCGAAACCAGATAATAATTTCCGCATGTGCACTGATTATAGAAAGGTAATTATTGTGACTAAAACAGATTCATTTCCGTTACGAAGAATGGATGACTGCACTGATAAAATTGGAAATGTATGTCACCATATTTGACCTTCTGAAAAGATTTTGGCATATACCAGTGACGGAAAGTGCAAAGGAAATTTCGGCATTCGTGACTTCAGATGGACTCTATCTATATAAAGTGATGCCCTTTGGGATGAAAGGTTCGCCTAATACTTTTGAACGTTTAATGAACATGATTACATCTGGTCTAGATAATTGTGATGCTTACATCTAAGATGTCATCATCTACAACGACACCTGGAAAGAACATTTAGCAACAATTCGGAAATTCTTTGACAGACTCACTGATGTAAATTTGACAATTAATTTATCCAAAAGTGAGTTTTGCAGTGCTTGCGTAACTTTTCTAGGACATAACGTGGGGCATGGACAAGTTAAACCTATCGATGCTAAGGTCAAGGCTTTATTGCGTAATTTTTTTTTTCTTGATGAGGGAAAGTGGTATGTATATTTAATTTAATTCTTTGTTTGTTAGTTTTAAAATAATTTTTTTCATTACATGCTATTGTAATGTAACATTGTATGCTGACATGACATTGCCCAAAACTGAGTTAATTTCTGCTTGACCTGATTGACTTTTTTCTTTTTTTTTTTTTTTTTTTTAAATTTCATTTTTATGTGAGGACTTGGTCATTCATGCTTTGACATGTAACACTTTTAAGTTATATTATGTTGCGACCAGTTTAGGCTGAATTTTATTTTCTTCAAATTATTGAATTCAAGTGATTATTTTCTCTGGAAATACAAAAGTGCTCTGATAAAATTCTTGGATAAAGACATTCACTGGAATTTATAGTATATTCAAACCTGGAATTATATTACTGTGATTCAACAAAAGACTGTTGATACATCAGCACTCATAAGCTATAACAGACACATCATCGCCTTCAGTTTTGGATCTCAATGGGACTTGAACTGAGTTTTATTCAGGACTTTATATTACTAAGACTTGTGTTGTAATTCTTGGATTATTTGGGGATTTAATTTCCAATACCGTAAGTTTTTTTTTTTCATTTTCACTTTGTATTCTAGGGAAAAAAATTATTTGTTTAATTATACAAAGCTTGGTCTCTTTCACTCTTGCCTGTTACTTATTTTAAGAGCATAGACTCGTAACAGTATGTATGTATGTATGTATGCATGAATGCACACACGCACGCACGCGCGTACGAACGTACGTACGTACGTATATATGTGCGTATGTATGTATATATGTGTGTATGTATGCGTATGTATGTCTGTATGTAGGTATGTAGGTATGTATGTATATATGTATTAACAGTATATTTAAACAGGAATGACATAAACTGTGAATTAACTTGCAAGTTTGGCGTTTTAGTCAACCTTAGTAAAACATTACTTTTTATTTTTTGGATTGATATGCCTATCGATATGTTATACTTCCTGTGTGACTCAATAAAAAAAAATAGTTCAGTAAGTGATATATATATATATATATATATATATATATATATATATATATATATATATTTGTCTGCTTACGTGGTTGCTATATCTTTAGGATGTGGCGTAATCTTTTATCTGCAATATTTTACGAATTCCTGGAAAAGAAAGTACATATTACGTAAGCTAAGTATAAGAAGTACGCCTCACAACTAAACATACATTCACGTGACCATCTTTTAGACGGAATACAAACTAGTTCAATAGTCCACGAATTCCTGGAATAAAAAGTACGCATTAAGTGAGCTAAGTATAAGAAGTACGCTTTACAACTGAACATACATTCACTTGACTATCTTTTTCACGGAATACAAGTTAGGTTCAAGCAAGCCAGTGGTATGTATAGCTTCGTAATTGTTTCACTACAGTACCCTTCTGTGGAAGTTGGGGTCATTATTTCAGTTCTAATGAGCTGAAAAACTAATAAGGCAACATTAAAAAAGCATTGAAAACTTTCATTGCAACTCCATGTTTACCTGATGTATGTGTTCAAAGTATATTATACTGGGTGTTTTCGATCATTCGGCCAGCCGTGAAACATATAGCCCGTTTTATTTTTACCCTTTTTCTCTAGGAGGAGGGGTGAGTGATATTTGACATGCTAATGTTCCCATTCACTAACTAGAAAATACAACATGTCATCATATTGATACAATTGCATTACCTTTATTGCTATCATTTCGCTATTATTACAAAATATAAGTTTACAAATGCCTCCTTCATTTATTTCATGACCAAAGTGATGCTATATTTATTGTATAATGTTGTTATATCTGAAATCAAGAAACTTGGCGAAATGGTGCTTCTTGAGTGGTATAAGACATTCTTCTTAAAAGCAGCTCACTGTGTCACATATTTCACATTTATCTGACTTTGGTTTAGTTTTAAGTTTGTATTGTTCATACTGCAATCATTAAACTCGATGAATGTATCTCTGAATATCAAACCCATACCAAAAAGGGTCGATGTTAGTTTTTTTGTAGCTTTCAGCTAATGACTATATATGTCTTTGTCATGCTATGTGCATGCTATACTATATACAATCATGACATTTGGGGATATAACTTGATAGGCAACACCCCACCCCCCGCCCATTTCAGTAGAAAGTCAGGTCATATTTTACGTTTTGATGACTTGGGTTAAATTTTCTTTTTGATGTTCATTTCTCATTTACTATTCATGCTAGAATCGTGAAATTGATGATGATATGCATACCTATTAGAACCAAATTATTGCATCAAAAGAGGCTCTTGGTGACTTATAGTTCCTCTTTTATCGGTTTAATTAAGTTTCTGTCGTAAACTCAAGACCACACAAGTTATAGGCATATCGTATGCATAATTACCCGCATAGAATTATGAAACGTCGTGAGTGAATGCATCTTGATAAGTACTATATCCTTTTGTGCCAAAAGAGGTCTATGTTACCTATATTTCACGCTCAGTGATTTTAGTCAAATGCTGTGTTCAAAGTTTATGTAGTGGGTGGTTTTAATGTGTGAATCATGAAACTTCATAATTGGATGCATATATGTAACTACTATGCCCTTAAAACCAAAGAAGCTCATTGAAGTGTGGATGTACGGGTCTAATTAGATTATATAATTTAGGATTTGTGCATTTTGGTTTGTGTGCTTGGGATTGATAAATATCTGCATTTGATAGGATTAGCTCAACATTAAGCCCGTACAAATTCCAGGGGAAAATTTCTTCTGCCATTGCAGATTCAAGCATTTTGACAGGATAAAACTAACTTGTTCTGAATCCAAAGGCTTTTGAAGGCAACCCCACAAATTTTAGAACTTATGAAGGCTCTACAAACCATGTATACTGGATATTTTAAGAAATCGAAAATGTCAACATGTACGGGATACATGAAACCGAATAGACCTTCCTTTGTAATGTTTCTGAAATCTGATCAGTTAAATTAATCAATGGAAAACCACCAGGTAGCTGTAGAACCAAGAGTTGAAGGAACCATATCTGTGGCATCAACAGTGATACAGTGATTTAGTTGAACTGATGTTTTGTTCCAGCTTTTAGCAAAATTGGGGAATGTGGTGAACAGTTAACCCTGGTAGTGTTGTATTTGTTTTGCACGACATTGTTACTGATGCCAATTTGTTTCATACTGTCCCATCAGTGGAAATGATATTGCTAGGACATATTTTAGAATTTTTGTGTCAACTCTTTGCATTTTAAATCATATCACCCGCCTGATGTCGGAAGAAGATGATAGGTTTTGTATTACGGAACAATTTGGAAGCAAATGTGCTTGTGATCGAATTATTAAGAACTCGTTTTATCTGCAATACTTTGAAGAATAATGCACTGTCCTTTGCCGTTATATTATAAAATCCTTCAGCTTTTACTGTCAGTTAGTTAAACTCTTAAAATAATTACTTTTTAAGTGGCTAACAGGAAGTCTGTGTATATCTGGAATACGATTTTATTACGGCACAGCAACACGTGTATATCGTTTCGTGTTGCAGCAGCTAGTATAGAGAGCCTTGTCCATGAGTTATGGCAGGCGACCATCAAAAGATAAGATTTGAAGCCGATCACATCCGGTTATGTTATGAACTGTCGTTTTTCATTCCATAGCTACATATAAGACATACCCGTTCGCTGTAAGAAACCTATATGCCTGTATTAACATTGATTTCAGACAAAGCACGCTCACATTACATACTGTAAGTCTTTAAAAAGTATATTTGGTAGCAATGTAAGAAGCTCGCTATTGTCATATTTAACCTTGTACATATGTGTAATTACCTCCCTTTTATAAGTGTTTGAACTCTCAATATACTATGTAAAATTATAATGAAAGCCTTACAGGTAAACATATTGTGATATAACAATCATCTGTCTGAATCAAAATCATGTATATTGTATATAATGCGCTTTATTCTCTGACCTATTCAGTGACCTATATAAAATCTTGAACAAGTTTAATATTATTATAAAGAATTGCAGGTTCACTCATTTAAAGATATAAGAACAAATGTGGTTTATGACTATAGCAGCTTTCTCTACCTAGGGTTTCTGCAGACTTAACAAAAACAAATTCCATTACTTTTTCCAAAACCCTTTCTGGGCCATTTCACAAAATTCAATGACCACTGTATCTTGCATTGTCAACCGTTTATCGATCATAATTGTGTCGTGTTCTAGACAAGTTGTTTTAATCTGTGCTCGGCGCTCAATAAAAGTAGCAGTTATCAGTTTTTGAACTCAACTGTCAAAACTTCCGTGACGTTTCCAAACATTTTCAGAGTTTAGAGAAATTGTATGATTTTTTCAAGGCCCTTGAAAATTTGTTTTTTTCCATGATTCAAGGACCCGCAGGAACATTGTCTACCATACTGCCTATGGTATTTCGTAAATCAAACAGATAAAGAACGAAACCATTGTCTACTACTGGTTCAACGTCGATTTTACGTCGGCATGTAATCCTAATATCTCTTATTTTTTAATAAAATCAAACTAAGATCTACTGTCAGCTATGAATCGATTCTGCCACAGAACACACACACACACACACACACCTCTCTCTCTCTCTCTCTCTCTCTCTCTCTCTCTCTCTCTCTCTCTCTCTCTATATATATATATATATATATATATATATATATATATATATATATATATATAATGGTATTTCTTGCAACAACATATATTGAGAAACAAATACTCACCGTATGGTCTTTGATTGCATTTGATTGTTCATATTTTTCCAAAGATGTTTTTTCGATCTACTTAAGAATGACAGAAATCAGAAACAAGTGCTACCCTCTGTATAAGTTTATCAGTTTCGACACGCGTGTATTTGGCAGTCACCACATGGTACTTAAAGAAACATTCGTGACACATACATCGCGACGGATGAATAACGATGCATGTATGGTGTATGCCAATATGGATTTGTTCCTTAGTCCCAAGTCTTTTTGCATCTTTTGATGTGTGAATTATTGAGGACGAATGGTACATAATCTGTGCAAGAAAGAATATTCTCTTTAAACGCAAACCAAAATATTAATTCTAGGTTTTCTCCTACAGCAAAGGATTCCCATAACTTGTTGATGCATTTTGATTCATAATTGTGTAAAGCTTTTGCACCGTCCATGATAATATATTATAAATATATTATTTTTATTACTTACCTGTCCCATTTCAGACGTGCGATGAAGAATATAATTCCAAAATTGTTCTTAGTGCTTACGCTGACATCTCTGGAAATTGACTTATCAGAACGTAGGCAAGCTCTCTCTCTCTCTCTCTCTCTCTCTCTCTCTCTCTCTCTCTCTCTGTGTACGCATGTGTGTTTAAATATACACGCAGCTATTTGTGTAACATGCGGCACATCGTTATGAAATGGCACAACATACAACTGAGAGTAAATATTTAAAGACACAACATTAAAGGCGTAGAAATGAATTCAGATCCCCAATCAGGATAATGCATATTGTTAGCTTATTTGGTCATAATTCGGAGTGTGCCTCTGGCCCGGTAACCGCAGTGTGTAGTGTCTTATCCATTGTGTTACTACCATCCATCAACATTTATAATTTGCGTATTCTCCATAACAGCCGGGGCAGTTTTAAGGATATTCTACAGAAAGTGTTTCGGCATAATTGTCTTACAGATCCGCACAGTCACGCACATCCGACTTGCAATATGGTCAGTTTTACTAAAGTAGAAAAATCATCTAACAACTTCTCATAAGCCGTTCAATATAATATGTCCAACTCTGACGCATAATATTTGGCATGAGTGAAGTACAAACGTGTGACATAATAAGACGCAATTACCAAAGATTTGAAACGTTTTAAAAATGTCTCCTAAAAATCAATCTAACCTATTGTGCATAATGAAATCTTGGGTAAAGGAATATCAGATTGATTAATTAAAGAATCCAGCATCAACATGAGCGCTGTCACTAAAACCTTGCGACAAAAATCCTTTAACTCTTTTTTTTTATAAACTGTTAATATAATTTGATTTAACTTGACAGAGATCATCCTGGCATAAAATGCGCAGAGTTAGGTTTAAATGCTTATCTTCAATCTACTATAGCTGTCATTACTAAAACCATCAAGAAAAGTAAAACTTTGTTAATAAATTCTCCAAGTCGCTTTACATACCTTGACTTAATGTAACATAAATAATTCTGTTATAACCTGACCTGAGTGAGAGTGTGACTGTGTGTGTGTGTGTGTGTGTGTGTGTGTGTGTGTGTGTGATTTGGATTTTTAACGTAGCTTTAACAATTGTTCAGTCATATCGATACGATGTTTGCAGTGTGGCAGTTTATAATAATGTCTAGCACTGGTGCATCATGCCGCAGACATGTAACATAATGTCTCTCCCAGTCACATTATCCTGACACCAGACCGACCAGTCCTAACACTAACCTCTTAATGCTGAGCGCCTAGCCAGGCAGCTGTTAGTACCATTTTTATAAAATTTTTGGTGTGACTCGGCCGGGGTTCGAAGCCCCAACCTCCAGCATCCGAGGCGGACGCTCTAACCACTAGGCTACCGGAGCGGTCTAACCACATAAAGTTTATCCTTGATCTGCCATTATAAATTGATTGCATGAGAGGTTGAAAATTTCAGACCCATTTGGGCCTCTTAAACAAGTTTATACCATATTCAACTTTAATAAGCGTATCATATTTCAAGAGACCAATTGTTAATAAGAAATAATAAATTAATATGGACTAGACTGCATACACTAGTATACCAACAATGACTATTGATGTGAATATATATATATATATATATATATATATATATATATATATATATATATATATATATATATATATATATATATATATATATATATTCCCCGCCTTCACCAATGGAAACATTATTACTCATTTTCATAGTCGTGACATATGCTAAACCGGCACACAGAGACTGATATTCTTAAAAAGCTATACAACGAGATGACTGTACTCACACAATTCTCAACTACCTATACGATAACTGGAACAATCTATGATCCACTTTCTTGTGATTTGAAGAGAAGAACGAATGCTGTAAATTAGAAACGCTTAACCTGAGAAAAAGAACTGGCATGTATTATTTTCCAAAGGAAACATAACCAACTCTGCCACTTTTAAACAGTTATATCATAACCTTTTTATCCAATCCAAAATGTTAATATAGACTTATGGATGCAATGATTGCCTAGATATTAAACAGTAAATGAGAAAGGGGAGGTAATAGTGTGTCACAGCATTAATCGTTATCTTTATGTCTGGTTATTTCAGTTTTCTTTGTTGAGCTAATTGGCAAAGTTTTGTGGACAATCATACGTTTGAATGGAATTCAGTGATCACCTTAAAGAGATCACTTTTCCTTTCACTCTTAATATTCCAAGAATGAATAATACATGAAAAAAGCAGCATGTAAACGACCTACATATACAACTTCAAAATTAAATATAATTTTGAGATGTCTTAACTGTCAGCATTCATCTTCGATTGAATCAAATTGTTGCCTCCACGAACGATCAATCGATGAAATAGTCAATGTGCTTTTATTATGTCTTTTTATGTACTGTATCATGAGAACACAAGATCATGCTCCAGTTGTCTTCCTCCGTTTGGCAATACATTGGATCCAACATCGATATGTGTGTATCTAGAATCCATTCTTGCCAGGCAAATGTAGGGCACACACACACACACACACACACACACACACACACACACACATATATATATATATATATATATATATATATATATATATATATATATATATATATATATATACATGGGTATATTTGTGTGCGTGAATGAACTCCAGAAAACAACGCTGTATAAAAACAACATTGCATGCACTACATTTTCTCCTTTGGCTGTAGGACAGTATGTACAGTATGTAGCTTTCCATTTTAGGATTAACACTGGCAACAAATAATTGAACAGGAAAATGTAAATACTGCCTTACTTTAGTTTTATGCTCCAAGCATATTGAGAAAATATATAATACTAATTAGTGAAAAATAAACTAGTTGCACATGTATACAATACAAAGAAATTATTGTTTATTAAGCAAAGTATGTGACTTTTTTTTCTTTCAGAAATTAGATGGAAAACTGAGCCAAGGACTATGACTGTTTGTAAAGGAAATACTACCGATTTGATTTGGGACTTCGATGAAGATGGAAACAGGATAAGTAAACTGGAGTGGTATTTCAACGACAAACCATTGATCTGGTTCTGGTTAGATACGGAGGTAGTGAAAGTGGAGCCCCCCTATCAGGAAAGAATAGAGATTTTAGGCAAGTCTTGGATTCGCCTGAAAAATATTTCCCTAGACGATGAAGGAAGATTTACCTTGTTTCCGGTACTTTCTATGGCCACAAGCGAGAGTATTCAAACTATTTCACTCCATGTCATAGGTATGTATGTATGTATGTATGTATGTATGTATGTATAGACGGATGGATGGATGGATGGATGGATGAATGGATGGATGGATGGATGGATGGACGGACGGAAAGAAGGAAGGATGTATGTATGCTAGACATGGGGTCGATTACAGGTGCTCGATTACGATTAAAGGTTGTTTGGCTCTGACTTTTACGATTAAGATCAAACTTTATTTGGAAACCATGATTACGATTACTATTCCAGGTGAATAATAACGATTACAGTTGCCTTGTGTTTGCTTGTTATCTGTTTTGTTCTGGGCAGATATAGTTCATTGCATAACTGAAAACAAACAATTTTTAAAAACTTACAAGGTAAAGTATATTCTTTTAGAAAGAAAAAAAAATCAGCTTCTTTATTGGACAACTAAAATTACCCATTCCTTATTGTAATAGTTAGCATTCAAGGTCTTTTGTTTATGAAAACTTGTATTAGTCTGACAATTATTAAAAATATAATTAATGATTTTTAGGTTGTAATCATTTGTAATCATGATTACTCAACGAGAATACACTGCCAATGAAAGACGATTACGATTACGATTATACAGCTTCTAAAATCAATGATCACGATTACAATTACGATGTAATCGATTACAGTAGTAATGGGCTCCATTCCCGATGCATCTCTCTCTCTCTCTCTCTCTCTCTCTCTCTCTCTCTCTCTCTCCCTCTCT
>JAECUM010047944.1:0-15214 GCA_016617855.1 Megalonaias nervosa
AAATTGTGGTTTACGCGCAAAGACATCATCGTAATACCAGTGTCATTTACATCACCCAAAATTTGTTTCAACAAAGTAAAGCCCATTGCACCATCAGTCTCAATGTTCATTATGTGGTCTTGTATCAAAGCCCTATAGATAAATCGCAGGTGCAAGTGTTATCCAAACAGTTAGGAACTCCTTGGCTGACTCATGCGTACGACGATGCCACTCAAACCCATTACGCCTATTTACTCGTGGATTTAAAACCCACTACCCCCTATTATTTGCGATTTTGTACCCATCTGTTTCACCACTGGTGCCAAGACGGAGGGCCTGTTGTGTACACGTCCACGTCGACTTTAAAAAGAAATCTATAAAACTCGGACACTTTTGGTCTGTCTTACACATCGTCAACATGACGTCCCTTCAGTCTCATCTTCCCGTCAAACTGATTCGTGCCTTGTACGGCATCAGTCCCAAAAAAAATCCACAAATACGTGCTCGTGTCTTAGAAGCCAGTTTCAAAGAAGTCTTACGATCATTTACGGTGACAGCATGTCAATTACTTCAAGGCATCAATCACTTTCCACATCAAACCAAACGCTTTTTTGAGAGAAAGAAAGTAACCTTGACGTAACTGCTAGATCCCCGCATCGACACTCAAACCAAAAAGCAAATCATTTTGAAACCTGGAGGTAGCGGTTCTCTAGGAGGTGTCATCATTCGCTCCCCCTTAAAATTGGATCCCAATGCCCCCAAAGTCATCCCCAAGAAAAAAGCCACTCCGCGAAAAATATGTGCCCAGAAGAAAAAGAGCAGTGGTGTCAAGACCAGGTCACAGTCCCAGAAAAAGAAAAGTCCCAAGATAAAGAAAGTCCCCAGAAAAGACCCCAGGAAAAAACCGCAGAAAGCAGCTTCTACACGCAAGAGAGGCACTTCGGCCAGGACGCGAACTTACATCGCCAAACCACGACCTGCAGCGACGGTGACCGCGTCGCCATGAGCGTCAGGTTCTTCCACTTCTCCGTTGCTGGTGAGACAAGCCCAACCCAATTGGCATGCGTCTTTCCTAATTTAATGAAAAAAATGGAAACCCGTGTCTCCAGGAACTTCTCCTCCAGCGGTGACACTCTGCACATCTTTAGCCGCTGCGGCAGCTGCTAGCAAAGTACCCTCCCCGAAAATCAAAGTCCAAGAAAGATCTGGCATGTTACATAGTCGAGTGGATTTATCCAAGCAAGAACTGACCCGATTTAGTCCGTTGCGAACCCCTTCACGACGCGTTATGCCTGCCATTAAAATGAAACAACGGACCGACACTCAGTGGCAAACGATGGGTATCAGTGATTTGTGCTCCTGAACGCCAAAAGATGTCACCTAAAAGAAGTGCACACCACCACTATCGTCGTTCTCCTGTCCAAATACCAAACAGAAAAGAACAGTCTCGTCGTTTGACTGCGTATCAGAGAAAACGCTTACCCGCCAAGCATCGACGTCTACCCAAGAAAAGAGACAATCGCCAAAGAAATAGAGGAGCAACCAAAGGGGAGGATTATATGAATCGATAGTCAAAGAGGTCGTCCAATAGTCTGGTCACAAACCCTACGACCTACTAAAAATATACCTCATCAAAAAATCAGATAAAAGAATGCGTTCCAAGTCATCGACGTCAGTGCATTTTGTGTGTGCTCCGGAACAAACACAGATGTCACCCCCCAGAAGCCATCCCTCTTCTACCCCCAAAGGAAGGAAAAGGACTGCCTCCTCGTTTAGCCAAACACTGGGTCGTGTTGTCCGTCCTGTCCAATGACCCTCCACCCATGCGAAAACAAGTCATTCAAACAACCTCCATAGAATTCATCGATACCGTGTGCAAATGTTGTTTGAATGTCTTGAAACGAACGATACCTTTGTCTCAACATCAGAAGATTGCTTAGCCAAGCTTCGACACGTTCTTCGCCAAATGGTCCAAAAGAAAATACCCATCAGTCAAAAGAAAAAGATGTTGGTACAACGCGGAGGATTTGTACACCTTTTGTTAGCACCCATACTAAAAGCCAGATTGGCACCACTGATTACAGGACTCGTGGGAGCTACTGTTTCACAAATGACTCAAAGATGAAAAGGTTCAAGAAGATAAAAGGGGTCTCTGGAGTCAAAATATCTCAGACGTGACCTCTGGAATCTGATGGAAAGACGAAAACTGACTTTAGTGCCTTACAAACGATGGATGGAATTCCATCGTTGGCAAGAACAACGGACCACGCATTTACCTCATAATCCTCATTTGACCGAGGTGTCCCAGTTACAACACGAACTGCGATCGTTGATAGATCACAGCGATTTGTCAGAAACGGAAACATCGCAACGGTACGGTCAAGTGTTGCAACGACTTCAACTCTTTCACCAGAAAGCTTTAGACGAAACAGCTCGGCCGAGTCTGAAAGATTTTAAGACCCTGATGAAAAGTCCATCATCACTACCACCACCACCACCACTACCCCAGTGACCAAGACAGAAAAAGGAGAAGATGAGTTTCAAACTCCACCAGAAAAAGTACGCAAGTTAACACCACCAACATCCAGAATTGGTTGGATTAAAAAGATGATGGCAACCTCTTCTTCCTCAGAAGAGAAAAGGAAGGTGAAGACAGATGTTAAACAAGAACTGATTACCCCTGTTCAGACATCCTCCTCGACACCTATTGCTCGTCGGCAACGCAAAACGTTACAATCCAAGAAAATACTACACGAAAAAAAGAATAGCATCAGTGAACAGTGGGTGGTTTATTAAAAACGTCCCGATGGATAATTTGTTAGACAGCATTTACTATGATCCATCCCATCCCGCGGGATACGGAGGAGTTCAGAAATAGTATCGTGCTGCCAAACCCGACTAAAAAGTGTCTGTTTACCTCAAGTGCAACGATGGTAACAAGAACAAACCACATACACATTACACAAACCCATTCGACGAAAACTTTTCCAGAAGTCGCACCCGAGTGGAGGGCATCGATCATCAATGGGAAGATAATTTAGCCGATGTCTCTCATTTGGCCACCTACAACCGTGGCTACAGATATTTGTTTTGTGTCATCGACGTCTTTTCCAAATTTGCCTCGGTCGTGCCACTGACTTCCCAATCGAGCAATGAGTTAGCGCGAGCCCTAAAACTGGTTTTGAAACAAAGCAATCGTCACCCTCTTCGATGGCAAACCGACAAAGGCACCGAATTTCTGAACCAAGCTTTCCAAAAGGAATTAAAGAAAGGAGACATTCATTTTTGCACCACCGAGAATGCAGAAACCAAAGCCAGCATCGTGGAACGTTTTCAACGCACCTTGAAAGAACGCAAGTGGAAATATTTTACGCATCAACACACTCTCAAATACATTGACGTCTTACCTCACCTGGTCAAAGCGTACAACCAATCTTACCATAGGAGCATCGGATGTGCCCACCAAAAACTGATTAGCGACAACGAAGTGACCGTTTTTGAGCGTCTGTTTGGTACGTCCCCAACTGTGACTGTCCCCAAGAAAGGTGGACTTTCGACAAAGTTACTTACCAATCTGGACCACAGAATTGTTTCGTGTCACTGGACGAGTGCGTGGCCGTCATCCTAGCGTCTATAAATTTGAATACATAAACGGGGAAGTGTTAAAATGAACCTTTTACTTGCCCGAGTTACAACGCGTGTCCAAAAAAGAAGACATTCTCGATCGAAGAACCCGTAAAGTGAGAAAACGACGTGTCAAAGAAGTCAAAGTACATTCGAAAGGATATCCGCCGAGTTTTGATTCTTGGATCGACGCTTCGGAAGTCATCGACTATAAAAAGAAATGACCATCATGCCTTCAACACAGCCTCAACTACCACAGTGACCACTCCTTCACCGAGTTCTTGTCTGCAAGATCTACAAAAGCATCCCTTGTGGGTGTGGTGTGGAGAACGTGTGCCTAAAACGCAAATCGTCTTTTTCTGACAAATCTTTGAGGTGTATTGTGTCATCGGTGCTGCCATTGCCAATCTGAATTTGTAACAAGGAGACAAACAATTGTGGATCATTTAACTCAGCAGTTGCATCGGTTACCTTCTCTCTAATCCTTCCCTGAAATACTCTAAGGGTAACAATGGGAGTCTTGCGCCCAACGTCAGTCACCCTCCCAACAGTCACAATAACAACAATAATCCTCTTTTAGACACTCCTCTGACCTCTAGTGACCCCTCGGACAGCAGAACTCTGGGATTATGAATAACCAATTTTACTTAACTTTACCCAGTGACGGTTCCATGGATGTGTTTCCGCACAACACTTTGTACTGTTTCACGGCCAAATTACCTCAGGCCATTCAATTGGATCACGAAGCCCATTGGGAAGTGGCTTTGGTCGAAATGATTCACCCTATACAAATCAAAAACGTCACTGAAAATCAAAACACTTTTGAGGTGGAAGTCCTGAACGACCAAGTACAACAATACTTGAATGAAAACGAAACTGTAGATGCCTCTATGAAACGACCAGTGTCCCCCGATACTCCACGGTATATCTGCATGTTGAAAATTCTGCAGGCTATTATTTTAGTGGTCAATATCTGGTGGACACGATTGCTTCCAAATTCAATGCGCTGTTTGGCAAAGCCTTGGACAAGGTGGCTGGTCGCCTACTGATGAAATTTTCGGATGCCAAAACGTTGTCCATTACATTTTGTCCTGAATTGTTTGACATTTAAGTGGAGACCTCAAGATGATCAAGGGTTCACTCATTCCGCCCGTCACCAGAAGCTTGAATTTTGCGACGTTTTGTTTTTGTTCCCCAGTAGAACTAAAGCAAGGATTAAATTTGATCTTTGTGTACTCTGATGTGGTGGAGTACAACGTGGTGGGACACACATCCGCACCGTTACTGCGAGTCATTCCTTTCAAAGCGGATAATGCCACGACCAATGACGAGGAAGGTGGAGACATCTGTCACGTTCACCGCGAATTTGTACATCCTCACTATTTGCCCATCAGTAAGGCGTATTTCGACAGTGTCAACATTCGTACAAAAGGAGATCTGGGACAAAAAAAGCCATTCTCCAAAGGAAAAGTTACTGTGAAACTCGATTTTCGAGAACGATTCTCTAATGATAAGTCATGTATCCTGTTTACCGAGGAGTCTCTCGACTGCGAGGTCATGGTTTAAGAGATATGCTGAAATCTGCGTTTCGTTCGGTGGCTCCCGTTTTGAAACCGATGGTGACACGAGGATTGCGCGCTTTTAAAGATGCCGCTTTGACGCAAGGCAAAGAATTTCTCCAAATGTCATCATCGACAAACAAAATCCCAAAGAAGCCTTCTTGAGAGCAGGCAAAAATGTCTTGTTTCAAACTGGCGAAGACATTTTGGGTTGGTGAGAAACTCCTATAAATGCCCAGGACGCTGCCGATTCATGCATTCCTGCTTCCCTGACACCACAGCAAGGACAAGGCAGAAAGAGACGATGAAGACATCCCTCAAGATGCCTTCATACTCCCAGAGCTAGAAAGACCAAGAAAAGAAGAACCGTCTGAGAATTAGACGTTTTTTGTTATTAAATAACAGAAAGAAAAAAATGATGCACCGAGAGTCTTGCGAATGTTCTAAGTTGGAACTGAATCTGTTTGCCATGCAACCACTATGATGACGATGCAAGAATCCCAATGGGTAGAATTTCATCCCATCTCCTCTTTGACAACCTCAGTCCCCATCGAATTTGAAATCAAAGGACAGCCCGGAGATTACATCGATCTGAATAGCAGTTACTTGTACTTGAAAGTCAAAGTGATCAAAACGGACGACACCGCTCCGGGAGCCGATGCTAGAGCACCCGTCTACAATCTCGTGCATTCCTTGTTCAGCAAAGTGGATTTATGCTTGAATAACAAACTAGTCAGCAGCAGCATGAATACTTACCTTTACCGAGCGTACCTGGAGAATCTCTTGACGTACGGAAATGATGCTAAGAACACTCATCTGGATGCTTGCATGGCATGAAAACCTGACACATCAGGCGAGAACAAGTTTAACGACACAGTCCCAACAGCAGTTGTCGATCCTCACAATGTGGGCTTCAACGACCGTCGAAAGAAAATTCTGCAAGGACGTAGTTTAGAACTGATGGATCGTTTGCATTTGGACATGTGGTTGCGAGAAAAGTATTTGCTGAACGGAGTGGATATCCGCTTGAGACTGAATCGGAGTGGTACCGTTTTCCATTTGATGGCCAATGACAACGAGTGCAAAACCATCATCCAAGAAGCCAGACTCTACGTGTGACGCGTGGAAGTGTTACCTAAAGTGGGAAACGACATCAGCCACACTTCGAGCAGAACGACCGCCAAGTATCCGATACGACGAGTGGAAGTGAAAACTTTCACCATTGCCGCTGGACTCGAAGATCATCTGTTCCAAGGACAGTTACCCAAACGTTTAATCGTTGGTATCGCCAGCAACGAAGCCCTCAACAGAGCCATCACTGCCAATACTTTCGAGTTTAAGCACTAAAGAGTGTCGAAGATCGAAGTCAGTCGCAATGGCCAGACCCTCCGAACCTAACTTTACCCAGAAGATTTACTTGAGATCGTACTTGTCCCTGTACGAAGCCACGGGACAGCTAGGGACCAACACCAGCCACGGCATGTCGTATGACGATTATGCAGGAGGCTACGCTTTGTGGGCCTTTGATATCACTCCAGACCAAGGCAGCGACGAGGGACATTTCCACCTATAAAATCTGGTCAACTGCGTGTGGAACTTCACTTTCCAGAAGCTCTAACCGAGACTGTGAACGTCATCTTGTATGCCGAATTCGACAACACTCTAGAAATCAACAGTTTGAGTGAAGTCATTCTAGACTATTATAAGTTATGGAAGACTCTTATTTCTCTATTAATGTCTGCGAATCTTTGGAAATGGAATGGGAGGATATCGTGGAATCAGAATCCAAAGACAAAGACGAAGAAGTGATGGTCATGCCCAGATAGCCAGGACAAGAACAACATTTAGTCTCCTGTTTTGCCAAACACCTGGCAGAAACCATCACAGGGTTGACCAAGAAAGATTGTTATGGATGTCAAAACCAGCATCCCAGTCAAATTCAACACGATAAATGTCTGATGATAAGTCAAGAAGAAAAATTGGATGAGTATCGGGAAGACGGCATGGGGTCTGATCTCGGTAGAAGCAGTGTTGCATCAGTAGTAGACTTGCGTGAGCATTCCTCCCCTCAATTGACTGCTCTAGAGATTCATCGTATCGAATCTCTCTTGGCCCAGAGTACGGAGACGAAGCGAAGAGATGATTACTTAACAGAGATTTTCAAGCTAAAAGTCAGGATTGAACTGATGACTTATCATTACCTGTGAAACAAGAAAAAACAAAACAAAATGGATACCTGGGACCTTTATTATCTTTTGAAAAACAGTTCGTACACCGCTTCTTGGAATCCTGTCGTGTGCGCTAAAGATGAACTTCCTTATCGCAAACCTAACGACCATCAAGCTTATGTCATCAACACAGACCATAGTCATCTCCCAGGAACCATTGGTAACCGTCTACTTTCCCCACGATTCCTGTGTGGAGTATTTTGATTCGTATGGATTACCACCTTTGGAAGACGACATCATCGACTTTATGAGAAGAAATGCCCAGACGACACGATTCAATAATATAACGTTACAAGTCACAGATTCCATGGTGTGTGGACAAGATTGTGTATATTTTCTTCATCAACGCAATCTTGGATATCCCTTAGAATATTTATGACTTATTTTGATAGTGACTCTTCTAGTAACGATGAAAAAGTAGATAGATGTTTTTGTGACCATTATGGATATCTCTTGTCTTTAGCTTATTTGAAGAAAAAAAATGTGTTGATGTTATATTATGTGTCGGTTAATTGTTGGTTGAATAAAAATGTTATCTTTTGGAAAAACAGTTGGTGTTTGTTTTTAAATAAATTTGTTTTCACTATCTATGCTCTTTGACCTCTCTCTCTCTCTCTCTCTCTCTCTCTCTCTCTCTCTCTCTCTCTCTCTCTCTCTCTCTCTCTCACCATGAGAGAATCTATAGCGTTCCTACCCAAAAAAACTCGTATGGATGTTTTCTATCGCGTCCGCACTTGAGCCATATAAAGCGGGGCGGTCTCCAGTCTGACCATACATTGTTGACTCGTCAACCTATGAAGATTTGTTCAAGACTAGCAAAGCTGAACGAAGCTCACGTGAATTTACATCGTGTCAGGCAAAACCT
Source organism: Megalonaias nervosa (assembly GCA_016617855.1). Classification (NCBI taxonomy): domain Eukaryota; kingdom Metazoa; phylum Mollusca; class Bivalvia; order Unionida; family Unionidae; genus Megalonaias; species Megalonaias nervosa. The sequence continues at coordinate 8,256 of JAECUM010047944.1, forward strand.
GATACCCAAGCCTGATGATACTGAAAATGTCAAGATGCTGAAAGTGGCCCAAGACCTGATAAAAGAGGTCTTTAAAGACGAAATAAAAAGGAGCAAGAAGAATGGACCAAGAAGTACAGACTTCAGAAACAGCAGAGAGAACAGCAACAGCAGCAACAGCAACAACAGCAGGAGCCAGACAGAGGTTTTGTGGACTCCCGTGTGGAGACTAAAGAGTTCTTCTTTTCCTTCCGAAGAAGCAGACCCTATCCTGTGGGAACGCCTGCAGCCAGACGGGGACGCAATCTTAGAAGATAAGAGATTGCCACAACCCCCAACAAAACAGCCCTTTCCAGGGCTACCCCAACAGTTTAGAAAAGACATACTACTCTATTTCAAAAATTGTCTGTCTTTGTATTTGTCTGTAGGTAAAAAATAGTCGTGTGCCTATAAACACTTCATTTCCCTGACTTGTAAGATAGTCTATGTGGGTTTTTTTATATGTATGAGTGGTATTAAACTGTGTTTGTAGGAAAAAGTAAACGTGAGTGCTTCTTTTAGGTCCGCGCGTTCCATGTTATTGATGGTGGAGTGGGTATTGTTAGTTTTTATGTAATGGGGATGTTTTCCTTCACGTCCGCGCTTCAGGTATATAAAGTGTAGCGTTCGTCAGTATGGCTACCCCAGCGTTCACTCGTTAACTTCGAAGAAGATGAGCAGAATCAGAAAACTGTTGGAGCTCCAGATGTGTCTGTAATATGCTAGGACAAACTAGCCAAGGAGGCAATCCAGGAAGAAGCTAGAATTGAAGATGAGGAAAAGGAAAAGAAGAAGAAAGAAGAAGAGGAAAAGAGAAGACCAATTTTGCCTCACCTTATCATGAGACAGGCCTGTGAGGTCAAAGCTACAGTGAGGACACTGCCACTACCACCACCACGTCAACCACAGCTACAGCCACAGCCACAACCACTACCAATACCCTCTTTCCCCCAGACAGAAAACTGGGAGGAGGAGTTGGAAAGACAGCGGCAAGAATAGAAGCCGCAGCGAGGGCAACCACGACAACCACAGCATCCACGGGTCTGGCATAGAGGGAACTCTTCACTATCCCTTAAACTGAGGAATGGGATAGTGAAGCAACTCAAGCACCCCTCTGTACTTCCAAGAACAACACTGAATTGGGAGCAAAATTGGAGTAGGAGATGCCTGTGCGGTGCCCGACCATGGGAGTTTCCAGCATTAATCAGGTGCATTTGGAGTTAGAAAAAACAGCCCTTCTCAGGGCTAAACAGGTCTCTAGAAAAGAGAGACTGATCAATTTGCCAATCACATAATTTTGTGTGTGTGTGTGTGTGTATGTGTGCGCACGTACGTTTGTGTGTGTATATGTGTATGTGTGCGCGCGTATGTTTGTGTGTGTCTGTATATGTGTATGTGTACGCACGTAAGTTTTGTGTATGTGTATGTGTGCGCGCGTAAGTTTGTGTGTGTATATGTGCGCGCGCGTACGTTTCTGTGTGTATGTTTGTTTTATCCTTAACAAAAAACACTTATCCCTAAACAAAAAATATAGTGTGTGTGTGTGTGTGTGTGTGTGTGTGTGTGTGTGTGTGTGTGTGTGTGTGTGTGTGTGTGTGTGTGTGTGTGTGTGTGTGTGCGTGCACGCGTACGTTTGGTATTAGTGTGTTGTTTTGTATAAAAATTCATTTTAGGTTAGCACTCAAATCACTGTGAATTATTTGGTAGGCGATATGGGTAGTTGGCGTGAGGGGAAGTTTTCTTCACGTCCGTGTTTGAGGTATACTAAGTGTTCGTCAATCGCGCCATTCAACATTGACTAAAAAAATATGGCAAGCAATCACGTCAACAAAATGCAGAAGTTGCAAGAAGTGGTTGACGATATAGGGATTGTGGAGGAAATGTTGGTTAGGTTGGAAGATGGATGTTATATTCCTCACAGAGTAAAAATGGAGATCAATCATTTACGAAAGGCCAAGGAAAGACTCAGAGAGCTTATAAAAGAGGAAAAGGAGGAGAAGGAGGACAAAGAGGAAAAGGGACAAATGAGAGCGTACAATGCTAAGCTTGAAAAAGAAGAGGAGAATGAGAAAAGGAAACAAGAGGAAAAAGATGAGAAGGATGAGAAGAGAATGTGAAGAAGAAGAAGAAGAAGAAGAAGAAGAAGAAGACAAAAGATGTGATGGAGAAGATGAGAAGTTGGTGGAGGAAAAGAAGAGAAAAATTTTTAGTTGATTTTTTGTGTGATAGATTTATGTCCATAAATCTATGTATGTCTGTGTCTCTGTCACTGTCTCTAACCCTGTCTCTAACCACGGCTCTATGTCTATGTCTCTATTTGTCCCTAGAGTAGCGCTTATTCAGGTCAGCTTCTTGCCACACAGTTCTGCTCGATTGAGCTCAGCCACTTGCAACATTGTTGCCAGTGTCCAGGACCGTGACGTCACCCCCTCCAATTCCTATTGACCCTCGACAGGCCCAATCCATTGTCGCTATACATTCCCTATGTCCAATTCCCACTGACCCTAGAGTAGCCCACCCATGTTAAGGTCCAATAGACATTATTGTGCAATCGACCAAATTTAACTCTAAGACCCCATAGACCCTACTGTGCCCCAACTCACTACTCACGCGTATAGACTGTTACGTGATCACATGTGCCTGAAGTCATAACTCCAGCGGTATGGCTCCAGCTGTCATGACTCGTTATAGTCCGTTACGGCGATTGTGATTTTAATTCTTTTTCGTACTTTATTAAATATAATACAATTTTTAAACCCCAAAGCCATGTTGTACTTTTAGAACCGTCAGTCGTCAATATCTGGTTGTGAAATCACAAATTCGGAAAAAGCATAGAACCTGTCCAAAATAAAATTCGAATATTACTGATTTTAGTGGGGGGGGGGGTGCTCTACAGATATTATGAACTTCTTAGAGAGTGACAGGTGTAAGGTGAAGTTGTGTGCATTCATTTGCAACATGAACACTGGAGATAATGTTGGCATACCTGGATGTTACTTTCATTGACTGTGGCTGAAATTTATTTGCATATTGTACTTGTGGAAACTGTACATGATCTAAGCACACAGTTAATCAAAATGACTGATCCCATGTGCTAAAAGAATCAGTCTAAAGTACGCTACCTTTTGCAGTTATTAAAACAGGGATAATGAATTTGGCCAAGCTAGACAATTCCAGCCTCTGAAAGTGCAATTAAGGAATTACCATATATATATATATATATATATATATATATATATATATATATATATATATATATATATATATATATATATATAGGCTTTTTTTCACAATTTCCCAATTTACCTCTTAAGTCCAGAAAATGAAAATGACCAAGCGTAGAGAGCATATTTTGACTGATGTACATCTGAAGTAAGTATACTCTCTAACCATTACTACACCAATCAATCATACACCACCAAAAAAAAAGGGAATTGAACGATCTTATAACAATACCTAAGATACACATGGTCTTTTTTCAGTAGCCTTATTAACCATTGAGGAAAACCGGGGAAATTCTTTTCTTTAAAAATCTAACCCCAATGGAAAATACGAAATTGTAGAGCGCCACAATACCTATTGATTAGGATTGTCCAACATACGGCCCACGGGCCAGAATCCGACCTTCCAAAAGTTTGTATCAGCTCCTCCAACCTCTCATAACTAGTTCTGACAGGTATTGGTAAACGGAGACCATCTTTATAAACGGCCTCGTCAGTGAGAAAAATAATTGTAATGTAGCCTCTCACACGAAAAGGTTGGACACTCCTGTTTTAGATAGTATATAGTTCCAACTATCATTTGCGACAATCCGATATGGACATCGGTAACACCAACTAGTTAGTGTTTTCCGATTTCAGATCACCACAGTCCGAATAATTTTAACCTACTTTATTACGTCACATTGATCTCCCTATCCCCACACTCAGTCTCAAAACGAGTAAACATTTGTTATAAGACTGAAACACGTGTACTTTTCTAACAATCATGAATAGATTCCAGATACCACTTCCATTTCGGCATAATAAAATACCCAATAGTTTTCACCTGGACTGGATATTGCAGGCAGTCGTTTAGTTCCTCAATGTCTTCATCTACTTCGAAAAGCCAAATACTTTTGTGCGATAAACTAATAAATTGCAATATCACAGTCAACCATGTTTATCCAGAAAATTTTCCCCAACGACGGAGGATTCGAATGTTTGACACTTGCACCGAGCAAATTCAACGTAAACACACTCGTGACAAAAATTCGTGTTTTGTACCCAGAAAAAGGGCAACATATTAGTACGCGTTATATGGTGCAGTGGAAAAAGGCCACAGTATTTTAAATAACTGGCTGGTACCGGCCAAACCTGGCAAGTCAGTTTCATAGGCCTCTTAAGAAGGAAAATCTGCCTGCCATTTGGTTAGGCAGTTACGTCCTTCGTACTGCAGTGACGTCATTCCCATAACGGATAGTTTGGAAAATTCTCCTTGAACTGCAGTGATTAGTTTGGTAGCTTCATATAAACGTGGTGCATAATGAATAAAAAGTACGAAATTTTGAAATTTGTTCAAAGATGATGGTTAATGCTAACTGCATTATCACCAGCACCAGAAGTGACGCAGTTGTCGGTGAATTTTAATGAATATTTTCTCTCTAAAAGTGTATGATCAAAGCGCAATCAGTATAATGCATTGACATCAGCGGACAACATAACTGATTTCACATACCCACTTGATGTCAGTAAAGAGGCTGTATTTTTCTGATTTTTGATATATTGTCGCCCCGAACGTCATTTACCCTCAGTACGCCACTTGTTTTAAAATAGGGTGTCGCATTTACAATGCTGCCTTTCCCTAATGAATCCACTGAGTCCTGATTCCCCCCCCCCCTCCGCCAGTTTAATCACACGCTACTCTAACCAATGAAAGCGTCCATGTAAATTACTGCAATTCCTCCTAGGCGTTTAAGATAGAGGATGCATACCCTGGGTAAATGATTGCGGGAATTGTGAAGTGCGAAACAGTCTTCCACTTTTAAACATCCTTTAAGCGAGGACTAGGGGATGGAAGTAGTTAGGGACGGGGTACCTGCTCTTGCCCTTTGTTTTCATATATATCCCCCTTTTCATTCCTTTCCTTTGAAATATGTGTGCCTAATACCTGTCAGAGTAGGTATATACGCATATATCTTCAAATGCTGTTTAAGTTGGGTCAACATTGAGCTTTTCAGAAACAGTGCGTCATTCATTGTAAGTATATCTTTTGATGCAGAGCATATTTTTTATATTCAGTGATTCTTTGCTCGTCATGCATCATCAAGAAAATAATAAAATGCGTTAACATTAAACCCGAAAACTCGCCTTAATCGGAGTCTAAGATAGTGGTCATGTGATTTTACCAACCCAAGATGTTTTCTTGATGCATTTACATAGAGCTCGACATGGCTATGACATGTTTCATTTACTTCACGACTGATGGATGAATATAACTTGCTTTTTTTATTAGGACAAACTGCACCCAGTCTATTTTCATGTTGTAAGGTTGTAACCAGTACTTTTAGGAACTGCATAATCACACATACCTTCAAAGTGAAATACGTTCTACTTCCATGCATACATTATATTATTTTTACTGATCATTTCATGGTGTACCCATCAATACTGAAATATTTTCACATACATGTGTAATGAATCTTAAGGAAGGGATTTGTATAAGCTTAGGCGGCATGCTGAGAGAACTAGTGGCCAGACCATGAGCCTGTATTCAACATTTAATCATTGTACAAGTATCTATTTACATTCTTTTCTAAGTGAAAGATTAACTTTTCACCCCTGTGTATTATCTTAAGAAGATTTTTAGCGATCCCAGCAGGTATAACGGGTACACGGATAAATGACTCAATATGGAGTGTCAGATAAAAGAAACATTCTTCTCCAATTCAAACAGTGTTAGGTTATTGAGGCAGCTAGTTTACTGTTCTCACGACCCAAATTACAGAGTTCGCAAGGCTTTGGTCCTCTTCACATGAGAGTCAGAAATGAAACACCTTGGATAATTTCCCTCCATCAAAGACTTCCCGGTATATTCATTTGAAAAGTCCACATACCTTTGATTCGGTTGCTCTTTGATAAGATCATGCGAGACGCGAGACTTATAATTACGTCAGCACTAATCAGCTCTCTATCTTTACAAGTAACAGTAAGTTTTCTTGTAATCTATTTTTGATGCAGTTATGTTTAAAATAGCATTAATGATCAATGAGTGTTATGGGCACTGCCTTTGATACTAATCTAACTATGTAGTAAACATATCATCGATTTTGATTTACTTTTCCCGAAACGGAACCAGAATAAACACTGTTTTTAAATAGAAATAAAGGCCAGGCTTTTTAAATAGAAATAAAGGCCAAGCTTTTCAAATGAAAATAAAGGCCAGGCTTAAATAGAAATAAAGGCCAGGCTTAAATAGAAATAAAGGCCAGGCTTAAATAGAAATAAAGGCCAGGCTTTTTAAATAGAAATAAAGGCCAGGCTTTTTAAATAGAAATAAAGACCAGGCTTTTAAATAGAAATAAAGGCCAGGCTTTTTAAATAGAAATAAAGGCCAGGCTTTTTAAATAGAAATAAAAGCCAGGCTTAAATAGAAATAAACGCCAGGCTTTTTAAATAGAAATAAAGGCCAGGCTTACGCTGATTGTTTTTCGGAACAAAGTAAGACTACAGGTTGTTGTTATTATTAAAAGCAATTGTAGAGCTACAATTTAAAGATTTGATCTGAAAACGTGTTTACAAGTTTCCGTTACTCTTTCTTCCTTCTTTATCATTTTTTCTTTCTTTTCTCCGTATAATTAAAGCTATTTCATCAGCCCCAAATGTTTCCTCAACAGAATTCATTAATCTGAACTTCAAACTGCCTGTCAAATTCCCGGTGGCTATCTATGCATGTCCTTTCAT
>JAECUM010047946.1:0-18596 GCA_016617855.1 Megalonaias nervosa
ATATATACAGCATTTAGGTCATAGTTACAAGCATATATATATACAGCCTTTAGGTCATAGTTACAAGCAAATATATACAACATTTAAGTCATAGTTACAAGCAAATATATAGCATTTAGGTCATAGTTACAAGCATATATATACAGCAGTTAGGTCATAGCTACTAGCATACATACAACATTTAAGTCATAGTTACAAGCATATATATATATATATATATATATATATATATATATATATATATATATATATATATATATATATATATATATATATATATCACATTTAGGTCATAGCTACAAGCATATATATACAGCATTTAAGTCATAGCTACAAGCATATATACAGCATTCAGCGCATAGCTACAAGCATTTATGCAACATTTAAGGCACAGGTACAAGCATGTATGACAAACCATAAACTAACATGCCAAGCATGCAGCCTATTAAGGTAACAGCAGCAACTTGTTTGCTTGTGTTTACATATGGAGTAGTCAAGGAACAAAATGTGTATGCAGTTTTGTGTATATGTTTTCCATATTTAGGCCCAATTAATTCCTCTCTCTCTCTCTCTCTCTCTCTCTCTCTCTCTCTCTCGCAACATTCTACCAAACGCCAAGACTCTATATATTTATGTAAGCGACGACGAAATGACAAAAAAAAAAACAAAAAAAAAAAAAAAAAATTACGAACAACCAGCTCGAATCAACAAGAAACAGGGTTCATGAATTAACTTATTGTAGAATATTTTTGTACACGAATCCTGTTATTTATCGTCTGTGACTAAACTTGCATAACCTGTATCTATTTGATAATCAGCGTCACCCATACAGTACCTGTACATACGGTAATAGTTTTAAACGTCGGGATTATGCACGATAATTATATATTGTTTAATTAGCGATTGTAGCTCTCGCCACACTCAAATAATCATGTTTAAAAACGATAGAGAACTTGTGGATAGATCAGAGTCGATAGCAAACCTAACTTCTGTGATTGTCAGAAAAGGTGAGTCCAGTTTCTCTTACTGAATTACAGTGAAAGCTTTCTAATGTCATATAACTGGGTTTTTTAAATTCAGAAATAAGAATAACAAATACAAAAAGAATATAATATGTAATATCACAGTTATTAATGTTTGTGTGTGTGTGTTTGTTTAAAGATATTACACTATGAAATCTTTTGGATACGACTGCTTTATGATTATACAGTACCCTCCCCCACTAGAACAATCTTCACCGTATCAATCTGCGCAAAAAATGTGCAAACGAAAATGAAATATCTGATTAATTTCTATAAAACAGTCATTAATCTTTCAAAATATATACGTTGAAAGTAAAAGATATATTTGTAAATGTCATTGTCCGTAATTCCAAACTTCTAGTTATCGATATATTAATGCCGGCATTAGCAGGACTGGCACTAAAATGAACTTTTTTTCCAAAATCTATGCAAAAGGGTTGGTTCATGCTCAGTCTGATTAAAATCAGATCTCCACTGTTATACATGAAGATCTGACAGCGACCGGTTAGGGGTCATGTTCTGGCAACCTATATTATTACCATAATCGCTAATTTTGTCAGCCAATCAGATGAAGTCTTGTATCTTCGCGTTTGGAGACTGAGCAGTGTAGATGAAGAGCATGAATGTGTACTGAACGATTTGATTCACTTTCAGATTTTTGAAAACTGCATTTCCATTGGCTAATTCAAAGGTCACCAGAACATGACCCCTAATCGGTCGTCGTCCGATCTTCACAAAAGACAGCGGAGATCTGATTTTAATCAGATTGGTTTCTGCCCCCCCCCCCCCAAATATTTAATAAAAAAAAGAAATCTATGATTTTATGATATATACAAGGAATTATTTCCCTCTTGAAGTGGAAATGTTTTGTATTATCGCTTGTAATTTCGCCACTCCTGACAATACAATGATTCCGCATCACAGAAAAACATATCTTCTATTTGTCCATTTTTATTCAAACTGACCCCTATACATTTGTAAACATGCAAAACTCATAGAGATATCACTTCATCGGTCAAGATAGTGTCTTTCTTTCTTAAATACTGTTTCTTTTTTTCAGAAAACCAAAGTGTACACTTACTTTCAATCAAATGTAAGATTTCTTTCAAAATATTCCTACAAATTTGGTATTCCCCCAAATTATGGCTAATAGTTTTAATATGCGATATACGAAAAGAACAAAAGCTCGCTAAAACAATTCCTATTTTCTTAAAAAAGGCATTAGAAGTTCTAATTTTATCCAAATTTTATTTTCCAGACAGCTTTCAACATTATGTAAGCTTATATACCCCCCTCCCAATATTATGACAATCTTTTCTAGTAAATGATAAAATTGCTATTCGTTGATATCTCTGCTTCAATTCCACTTGTGTTATACTAATATGTCTCTGTGTAGCGTAATTTTTTTTGGCAATATGTGATCTAAATAAAAAAAATTAATTTAAACATTAGGCTATGTCACATCAAATGTGTACATTCACTGTTACTATAGAAACAATCTTTATTATTATTCACCCATAAGTAAAATATTAAAATAAAACTAACCATTATCAACAAATTATGAACAAAGCTTGAACATTATCACTGAGAGGGTCAAATGTGAATAACTTATGGTATAAAAGATAGTGACGGGGATTTAATTGTCGAAATCAATTGAAATGTAGCTCATAATAAATGTCTGATATACATGAACAATTGAGAAACACTAAAAGTGATATTTAAGCGACTGACAGCAGGTGTCAAAATAACGTGTATGAAGCTATTGCGTTATCAAAGACTAGCACTCACTCTTTATCTTGCTTGCTGCAGATGGCAGTACACTAATAAAGGACAAGGCTGGCATTAAGCACAGATGGAAAGAGCACTTTAGCCAGCTCCTAAACCTGCCCTCATCCGTTAGCCATTCTGCTCTTGAACAAATACTCCAACAGCCAACGCATGTCCAACTGGATGTTCCGCCAACGATAGAGGAATTGAGGACGGCCATTAAACAAATGAACTGTGGCAGGGCACCTGGTAAGGATGGCATCCCAGCGGAGGTGTACAAGGCTCTCAGTGAACAAACTCTAGAGGCATTCCACGATGTGCTAATCAGCATCTGGACAGAAGAGGAGATGCCAGACGACCTCCGCGACGCATCAATTGTAACCATCTATAAGAATAAAGGCACACGTGCGGACTGCAATAACTATAGAGGCATCTTTTTACTCTCCATAGCTGGCAAAATACTTGCTCGCCTCATTCTCAACAGACTTATCGCATCAGTGTCAGAAGATAACCTACCTGAGTCTCAATGTGGTTTTCGCCCAGACCGTAACACCGCTGACATGATCTTCGCAGTAAGACAAGTCCAAGAGAAGTGCCTTGAGCAGAACATGAATCTGTATGCCGTCTTCGTGGACCTGACGAAGGCATTCGACACAGTCAACAAAGACGCACTGTGGGTAATACTCAAGAAGCTTGGTTGTCCTCAGAAGTTTACCAACCTCATCCGGCTTTTCCATGATGACATGACTGGAGAGATTCTCTCAGTGAACCCTCCGAGAAATTCCCCATATCTAATGGTGTCAAACAGGGCTGTGTACTCGATCCGGTGCTCTTCAACCTCTTCTTCACGCAGGTACTGCTCCACGCCATCCGTGACCTTGATCTTGGTATCTACATTAGATATCGCCTGGATGGATCAGTGTTTGATCTCAGACGCCTAGCTGCTAAAACCAAGACGCTTGAAAGACTCATCACTGAAGCACTCTTTGCAGATGACTGTGCCCTCATGGCCCATGAAGAAATTCACCTACAGACTATTGTGGACAAGTTCTCTGAAGCCTCCAATCTGTTCGCACTCACAATTAGCCTAGGAAAGACAGAAGTCCTCTTCCAGCCTGCCCCAAACACTGTCCCTTCACAACCCTGCATCACCATTGGAGAGATGCAGCTGAAGAATCTGGACAGCTTCAAATACTTGGGCAGCACAATATCCAATGATGGCTCCCTGGACAAAGAGATCACTGCGAGGATCCAAAAAGCCAGCCAAGCACTCGGACGACTTCAAACCAAGGTCTTGCAGCACAAGGATATACGCCTGTCAACAAAGTTGAAGGTGTACAATGCAGTTGTCCCGACGTCTCTCTTGTATGGCTGTGAAACGTGGACTGTATACCGAAGGCACATCAGTCAGTTGGAACAATTCCACCAGCGCTCCCTGAGAGCCATCATGAGGATCAAGTGGCAGGACCGAATCCCCAATCAGGAAGTCCTTGAAAGAGCAAACACAACAAGCATCGAAGCCAAACTAATCCAGGCCCAGCTTCGTTGGACCGGCCATGTCATCTGCATGGATCAAAACAGAATCCCAAAGCAACTGTTCTTTGGCGAGCTAGTCCAAGGCAACCGAAACCAAGGCCGCCCTCACAAGAGGTACAAAGACAACCTCAAGACGCACATCAAATGGGCAGACCTCCAACCCCATCAGCTCGAGCTCGCTGCCTCAGACAGAAGTCACTGGCGAGCCCTGACCAGAAAAGCCAGTTCCACCTTCGAGGCTGGCCGCCGCCAGCGTCTTGCTGCAGCTCGTGAGAGACGTAACAGAGCTGCGTCTCAGCCACTCCCAAGTACCGGTGTCCCATGCCCCACCTGCAACCGCCTGTGTTCATCGGAATTTGGACTCCGGAGCCACATACGTGTCCATAGTCAATGAGACTGCACAACATGTCTTCCTCGGCCCCCGAGAGACTACCAAGAAGAAGAAAAGCGCTCACTCCAAGGAAAAGAGCGTGCCGCGTACGTTCAATAGCTCTGACCTAGTTAGCCCGAAAATCACGAACTGCAAATTCTGTATTAGCATACAAAAATTTATGTAGTTTTGTATGAAACATTTTCATGTTTAAAGGAAACATGGGCAATTTCTACTGAAAATATAGTCAAGAGAGAATTGTGTGCCAGTTTATATTCAAACACACAATGTGTACCAACTTTGCGTGACTCCTTGCGACCAATCCAACGGCCAGAACGAACTGACAAAGTTTGTAGTGACCATTTACCAAAGAATGGAAGCGTTCTGACTGGTCAGCTTTTAAAAACATTCATAACAAGAGGAAGTCTGCTCTATATCATTTGCATTTAAATTCTTCAGCAATATTCATTTTCAAGACTAATTAATATGCAAAATACAAACAACCGAGGAAAAATATTACAGCTGATAAACTGTCCACGCGCACATTCTAGTGCATGCATAAAAAAGCACTGTCTTATTACACATCCATAGTAACTATGAATACAAAATGACGGTTTTCATAAACTTGATATATATATTATTAGGAGCTAGATATTAAAATAGAAGTGACATTTTTTTCACTTTTATATATATATATATATATATATATATATATATATATATATATATATATATATATATATATATATATATATATATATATATATATATATATATATATATATACACGTGTGTGTGTGTGTGTGTGTGTGTGTGTGTGTGTGTGTGTGTGTGTGTGTGTGTGTGACAATAAGCTTTGCAATGCACATGATCTTTATGGAAACACGTTGCATTCAGATGTGCTAACTATGCAAAGTTACTTGCGCTGTGGTAGTTCACTGGCTCCAGCAAAGACTCAAGTCCAACATTACATATATTTCTTTCATAGCAAGCACCTCTGTCATAGCCATATTAAAAAATGGCGACGTATGACCACGCATTCTAGAGCACTGACCTAGTGTTCCACGATAGTCAGCGCCGTAAGTTTACAGAATAACAAAGTACACAATCAAAAATTGACACCCTCATTTTTATTTCTCTAATAAAATCCAACTGTTTGAGAAATTTTACTTCTAAAAATAACTCATAGCAGCCTGTATTGCAAAGATTATTTTCATATACTATTCAAACATATCTTGCATGTTTGACTGGGTCTCCCATAATCAAAATCCTCTGCGTGTGCTATCCTTAAAGTGTATTTATGTGTTGTTATTTCTTGACAAGTCGTATTTGATTGGCAAGACTGATCCGATTGTCATTTTGTTCTTACTTCATCGTCTCAGGCCAATTTCGAAGTGGAACCCAGGGTTTGTAGTAGGTGAGGTGGAAACTGGAATCTTCCATAACTTTTCCCATTACTGCACCTGATTCCTTTGACGTTATCATTCTGTGTATTTTTATTCTCTCTCTCTCTCTCTCTCTCTCTCTCTCTCTCTCTCTCTCTCTCAAACTCTTCAAAGACCGCTGACTGCCAACTATGATTCATATATTATGCCAATGACGTCACTAGAAATATTTATCTTGCCTACATCTTGCGAAACAAAGCTGCGACAGGATGACTGGAAATTGGCAAAGCTGCAGTGCCTACCTGAGATTCAGATAAATTTGGAACACACATAGTAATATTTTTTTTTTTTTAATTTTGATTCCTATACAGACTGGGTCTTATCACGCCTTTCAAGTGGAAGTTGACTTTTGCATTTTCACGGTCCTATTTACCTTGAGGAAAAATAAATATGTGTTAACCTTCTGTTTGCATTTGTTTGCTTCAGGGCCGGATGGGGAGCCGAGGCTTCACGTTTATTGGGTATTATGCACACTTTGAGTATATAGACACAGACATTTACTCTGGTGCCCTTTCGAGGGAAGCCAGACCCCTTTTTTAAAATTTCGTACCACAACCCCCCCCCCCCAACACTTGACCTGATTCAGCACTGTGCTTCTCTTAGTAGATGGCACCGGGTATCAAAGTCGCTATGGTCAGTACACAAGATGCTTAATCATGTCACCATTTTGAAATTTAGTTATAGTGTTGTCGTTGTGTGTTTAACGTCAATATTCAGCATTTGATAGTCCATACATGGCGGTCAGTATATCTGGTGGAGAAAAACCCCGGGAAAACCCCGGAAGAACCAATGACCTACAGGCAGCTACTGGCAAGCTTTCCCACATACCCACGTTGTTATGACAGAATTTCTTATTATTAAGGAAACGTAAACAAGTCTTGGTCTAGGACTTGGTTAAAGACAGCGTTTTCCACACTTATTTTGTCATAAAGTTTGCAGTCAAAATATTTTTACCAGAACACTTTAAAAGATTTGCATTGTAGCTGTTAACGTTTCTATTACATGTGCCCAATTTACACTAACAAATATTATTATGTTGTGATATAATTTTGGATTTTGCAATTTACTCGTGATTGTCCAAAATAAAAAAAAAATCATTACTTTTCAAAATGTTCATGAAATAAAACGAAAGGAATTTATAAAACTGTGAAGAGGAATAAGATCACATTTTGTATAAAACATGAGATCATGTAAGTTAAACAATACACGTTCCCTTTATAAGCCCCATTTGATCCTTACTACATGAAGAGCGTTTTAAATTCTATTAGCTATATAGGACGATGCAATTTTATAAGAAACATTAATCAGTCAAATAAGTATCGCATTAGAGAAAAATTGCTTTGTATTATAATCTTAATGTACTCAAGTTACCCGAATCTGACCATTTCCATCTTCTCTTTCGAATATCTTCCATTTCGAATCTCTTCCTTTGCGTCTTTTTCCTCATTCGAAATTGACAATTTTTCTTTTTCCCATTCGAATGGATAATTTGTCTTTTCCGCATTCAAAATGGATAATTTATTAATGTTACATGTAGCATAAATTTATATGTAAAACGAGCAATGTTTTCCAGTTGATCATGCTTCCTCTTCTTATAATTATACGAAATTTCTACTCTCCTTATTTCGAATAAAATCGTTTCAAAGAACATTTGGTTAATTGTGGTGAAAGATAGAGGCACATTTTAAACGTATTTGATTCTTTAGCTTTCTGTGATTTTATTATGTTGATACCATTTGATTTTCGTAAATAGACAGTAGAAATCCGAAAATTGTATAGGGTTGTTCAGCCAGTTATAAATATCATATAATGTCATTTACCCGCTAGGCACTGCGCCGTCCGCCATATTGTTTTCGGACAAACAGAGATATAGCCCTCAGTAAACCTTCTTGTTGTTTTCATCGTATTCTATGCGATAACATTTGTTTTTACGTTTAAATAATGGTTGTAAAACACTGTTGTTACGATATTTGCAGTAGTGATTCTAGATATGTCAATAAAGATTACATGAAGATAGTTACTTTCATTCGATTCCCTAACCCAAACAAAGATCTTGACAGGTGTCGTCGATGGGTTAGAGCTTGCGGAAGGGAAAACTTTGACGCTGAAAAACTCACAAAGGACACTTTTATTTGTACTCTTCACTTCTTTGGTGGGAATGGACCCAGCGAGCAGCATCCCACCCTTTGCCTGCGACTTTAACGCCTATACAGGTAAGTGTTTATGTATGTATACATGTCGGTAACACATACCCAGGCTACTGCACATACCGTTTCCTTGGAAACGTGTAATAAGTAACCTCGTCATATTGGAACTCTGCATGTGAATATGAATGTGTTATTAAGACGTTTGTCCTGTGATAAAATTATCCTGCAATGTGTGTATTCTAGTGTGTATACTATTTACATCATTTGTTTAACTATGTTCAATTGGAACATTTTGACATGTAAATAACTACATTCCGAATAGACCTAGTTAATATAAGAAAATTGTGATACCCGACTAAGTTTCCATTTGTCCATTCATTTTTCTTACCATAAATTTTTATGACTCCACCTTAATTGCTTCATGGAATTCACAAAACTTTGTAGTTATCATGATGATGTAATAACCTTGTGCAGTAGGAGTATCAAATGCATTATTGGATCCCACACTCATTTTGTGTGTGTGTGTGTGTGTGTGTGTGTGTGTGTGTGTGTGTGTACTTGAGGATAAGGTTAGTATACAAAAATTTGTCCTCAGCATGCACCACCCACCCTCTCCCATTTCTGATCCCATTCCTTCTTTTACTGATTTGTTTTTCTTTACAGAGTCGACGTTTCTGCAAGAGAACACCACCCAAAGAGTGAGACATAAATAGTTCGACTAAGAAGCAGCTGAAATTAGACAAACAGGATGTAGCACAAGCATTGCTTGATTTGGCTTGTAGCCCAGCGATGCCTCTTGCAGATGTAGACTCTCCAAGACAACTGGATACCATCCCACTTACGACGAGCTCTCATGATAACGACAGCGCATGTGACAGTGTCATTGTGAGTAAAATGCCATGCACAGAAGATGTTGGATGGCAGACAGTGATATCCAAGGATACAATTATGTTAGTTTAAGATTAGAGAACAAGTTGTTACAAAATGAGAACAAGCTGCTGAAATCGGAGCTTCATTTGCTACAACAAAGTGTATCAAATAGAGAAATAGAACTATCCCCAAAAATACAGCAGCATATTTGCCATACCCACTTGGACATACAAGAAGTTAAAGCTGATGATCAGAAATGTAAATTTTATACAGGCTTGTCATGGGTCCAGTTCATGACATTGCGGAGCTTTTATAAGCCCTGCTGTCCAACATTTGAAATATTGGTACAGCAAAGGCAGCAAATCGAAAGTCATTTCTGGTGTAAATTGTTGCCTGTCACCCAAAAATGCCTTACTAATGACATTGATGCGTCTTAAACTTGGGTTCGTTAATCAGGACCTAGCCTATAGATTTGGTGTTAGCAAGGCTACTGTGTCAAATATAACAACATGGGTCCAGTTTTTGTACACTCAGTTTTTACCCTTGAAGGATTTCATGTTTGCAGAGAGATGCCGTGTGAAGGAAAAAATGCCCAGATCCTTTAAAAAATACAAGAATATAAGATGTATAACTGACTGCACAGAATGTTTTGTCCAGCGATCAAGCAATTTTCAAAGACAAGCTATAAAGCCCATTCAGCTTACAAAGTACTCATAGCTGTTGCCCCCAATGGTGCAATAATGTATGTAAGCAATGTTTTTAAAGGGTCCATTTCTGACAAGGAAACTGTACTTAAATCTGGAGCCTTAAAATATTTGAACCCTAGAGATGTTGTGATGGCAGATAGGGGCTTTAATATCAATAACACTTTTAATGAGATTCAAGTTGAACTTATCATTCCTTCCTTTCTAAGGGACAGGAAGGTTTTTACTGCACAAGAGGAGGCACTAACCAAAGATGTGGCTAAACATCGAATTCTTGTGGAACGGGCAATCGAAAGAGTGAAAAGCTTTCGTTTATTACACAAGACCATGCCACTGAGTCTGGAACCAACAATAACTCAAATTGTTTATGTCGTTTGTTGTCTTGTAAATCTCCAGGAACCTCCTGTTAAATGATTATCTGCCAATGACCTTCCAATATTTTATAGGCATCCATGAATGAGAAATGAAAAATCATCGTTGAAGTTGATTTTTGTACAATTTAATTTTATTAGCATATAAATCACAATAGAAAATACATTGTCAGGTTCTAAAATACACTTATCAATTATAAAGAGCATACAACATTTTGAAACATGCAGCTTTATGAAAACACACAATAATGATACTTTGATTGAAAACAAAAATATAGTCATAATCACATTTCAGCCTGTTACAGGCACACACTACATGTCAGTGTAAATATCATCTTGTATCTCATTAAACATTTTCCCACAAATACATACTTATTTTAAATTTGTATTAGTCGTCTTGTACAATATTAAATTGATTGATTCATTATCTTTCTCTTGCTGTCAAGATTCTTCCTAATGAAATTAATTATCTGCAGTCCTGATTATTTATCACAAACTCTTTGGCATCAGCCTTCTTGGAATTCTCATTTCAAAGAATTCTGGACATAGCCATTTGTGATGGAATGAAATTAGCTTTTCCGAAAGTGATCCTCACAAATCTGAGTCAAATTGTACTCTTATTTGTTCAAAATGTATATCAGACCATACCACAAGGTCACACCATTTAAGTCCCATTATACCAAGTTGTGTTTGAATCTGAAAGTAATATGTGTGATTTTTTTTCTTAACTCAATATGTCCATTGGATCCTCGCAGACAGAAGCCACTTTGTTGCTTCTTGGTTAATTGTTCATCAAACTTCCTAATATCTTTTCCCTGGAGAATATGTGGACATTTTATTCAAGCAGTCCATACTTATTTTCTTCTCCAGGATCTAAATCTAATCCATCAGGACTACAAGCAAGTTCTGGGTATTTAGAATTTACCCATAATCCTGTTTTCACTGCAGAAAATCCTTCAGATTCCATTCTAGATTTAGTTAAATAATCTGTGATTACATATTTTTCATTCTCTATTCCATATAACATTGCACGAGACTTTGAAGCTTTCTCCTCCCACAAAATTTCATTTAAAATGGAACAAGCAGACTGTGGGTTGCTTGCTGTTGACACAGTCTTACTCACTGAGGCTGTGACTCTAACACGCCTGTCCAAATACCATTCGGCACTTCCCTGCTCCTTTACAATTTCCTGTGGGTAAGGGCTGCTGGGTAACGAAATGTTGTGGAAAAGAGCACTCCTTGTTTCAGACTGAAGTGCTTCTGATTCCGCATCTAGTTCATAATCTGCATATTGCCTATAAAGGATGGACTGCCACATATTTTCTGATGATGACTTCGAGTTGCTTTTAACAGCATTTAACAGATCTGTGACAGCTCTCAGAGGCGTTCGCTGACTGAATGCTGGTGTTGGATCATACTGTTTGACATCACTGACTTTTCGTTTCTTTATATTTTCGTAATTCACATGTGATACACACTTTGGGTCCTTATATTTTTTTTACGTCCGTTGTTCCATTCACAGTATTTTGATGTGCATGACTGAACGTCAGTTCCATTCTTTTCAATATAGGCCAGCATTGCAAAAAGAAGCACACAAACATGGCTACACCTGCCCATTGAAGATGCAATGCATGTACAGGAGGCATCTCTAACAAACGCACTGTCTTTAGAAATCTGTACCATTGGATCATACATAGTACTCGTTACATAAGAAGCCATGACTTTTGCTTTTAAATAATATGTACCTTTCTTCTCGCAGTCTTTCATTGACTGTACATGGCCACTTTTAAAATAGTTTCTTCCTCTATTTAAAGGTTTAGCTGTATGTAAGTCCTGCACATCGTCATCGTTTTCATTCTCTTCAGTATTTTGGGTTTGTCCCGTAAACTGCACTGATTCTATAATGTGATGATGCACATGTCATGCATTAAAATGCTTAGGAAGATCATCTGAAGGAAAAATATTCCATCCTGTGATAGGGGAAATAGAAGCTTTAGGTCTATCTTGGTGATGTGCCTCAGTCTCTTCAAGTTTCTTCAGTTTGAGATCATGCCATTTACCACCATCAACAGATATAGAAACGGACTGACTGTTTCCTGCTTCTATGCATTGTCTGACCCTGCAAAGATAGATGAATAATAATAATCATAATAACACCAATAATAATAATAATAATAATAATAATAATAATTCAGTACAACAAACGAACCATTTAAAATTTAATTTTCACGCCACACACCTCGGAAAAACCTTGTGATCCTAACCGACAGAAAAAATACCCCATATTGCAGAACAAACTAATTGATCATTGAATTGCCCTTTGATACAGAAGTGATACAGGCACATAAGGGCTTGGGGTGATAAAGAGACTATTATATCACATATCAATGTTCTCACGGCCATTTAAAAGATAATATTTTGCGTCTGCGAGCTAATGAATTGGAAGGGGGGGGGGCGATATCCTGCATTGCTGCTCTATTTCCAATACAAGGAACATTTTTTACAAATTAATTCACCTCTTACACTTAGAGCGAAATTGTAATGATACTTTGGTGGTCTATTTACTTATTGTTTTTGTTTGTTTTGGGGATGACATTATATATGCACGATGCACATTCTACTTAACCGTTCTATTGGAAGCATCGAATGCATGCGTATACACACACTGAATTTTACATACCTTTTGATCAAACTGCTTAGATTTCCACTGATGCTGAGATCTCTGCACTATAACTATCGTTTCAGCTGCACCACTGAGTGATTTTTTATCAAAGCATAAAGTAATTTTCCACCAGGAACATCATCTTCTGTCAGTGAAACGTAATGGTACTAAGCCGCCATATTGTAATGTTTCTCCGACGATGGGGGCTACATTCTATTTTTAGGTATGAGGTAGTGATTCGTGACGTCACACGAGGTCCACGGCTGAACAACCCTATTGTGATGCTCTATAGGTGCTTAGACTATGAGCTGTTTCGAATTTGAAAGGTCAAAGGCAATATAATCATAACTCCGGTATAGAGCAAGCAATTCTTTCGAGTTATATGGTGTGTTCGAGTTATTAATATTTATCTAAGCTTTATTGTAACTGGCGACATTATCATATATCGTATGACTGGCTTATAAGTCGAGTCCAACTACAAACTGCAAAGACCCAGATGTGCTGTCGCACAACGCGCCGGCAGTTCTGGGTTTATGCAGTTTGCAAGCAATAATCAGAAAAAAGAAAAAGAAAAAATAAGACAGACATTGACCTGATGGAAGGCGATCGCGGTATATGTTGTTTGCAGTTGGACTCGACTTATAAGCAAGTATATACAGGACGTTTGGTTGGGTTTCGTATTGTTTTTACGTCACAGCAACATTTAAAGGTCATTTAGTGCCGAGGTATTTGGAGAAATGTGTCTTGATCAGGGACACACCAGGGTAGTTAATCCGGTTTGAACAGTTTGTACTGTGGATTCGAACCCATGCTCTTCTGGTCGAATTCAGACACGTTAGCCGCTAGCTTATACACGTCATACACAATCAATACTGACATTCTGCACCGTTATAAAGACTGCTGTAAATCAATTTATTTTGTGGGTAGATGTCATCAATCACGCCATTTTATTTTCTTCCATGATAAGATTTGTATACATTTGAAAGTTCTTTCGTATTTCCTTGGTTTAATTAAAAAATAATTTCACTCCAAAAATAAATTGTACATATACTTAAAATTCCTGTTCATCAGTATGTGGAACCCTTGCAATTTTGTTCCTTTTCTCTACGAGCGTGGCGCTATAATTGGAACATTACATGAAGACAAATATATATAATTAAAGAGATATACAAAGATAATTACAAATATATATAATTGCAAAGACAAAGATAAATAATTACAGACCTTCAATAATAATATCGCAATTAGGTATTTTCACAGACTGCATTGTGCACACTGTATATTTTTGATGCACTAAAATATATTGTTACTCGAAAAGTGGACATCAACGCCTTTGTGCATAACTCATTGCCAGTTTGGGTTTACAGACCATAGTCGTAACTCTTTTATAAGTCAAGCATTTGTCGTGACGTCGATGAATATATCGAGAACTAATTTTTTTTTAATTCCATGTCATTCCATATAAAACATTGTATGTGCTGTGTGCGTGGGGAAAGGTAATTACAATCACTATGTGTTACCTGATCCAAAAGTCGTTGTTAAAGTATGAAGAAATTTTTGTTTGAGAGTATTGGTGTTTGTAAAAGTATTGGTGTGTGTAAGAGTATTGGTGGTTGTAAGAGTATTGGTGTTTGTAAGAGAGCAGGACTTGTTACGTCAGTCTGCTTCTTTCCCAGAGCTGCTTAAGAAAGGAATGCAACCTACTTGAATGAAGGCTTGGTTCAAGAATTGGGGCAGTTCATAAAGTTGAATTATCACATGAAAATAGACAGAGAATCATAATACCAGGTTATCTGCATTTCGAAGCACAAAATCAATGATTCAATGTACATTGTTCTATTTAAATAGTCCTTCGTATTTAGCATTGGCTTTCAAACTGACATGCATACTTCGAGAGTTTTAATTCACCACGTAAACTTTTATTGGAGGTAATCCATGCGAGAGACCCTCTCCCCACCATCGAATATGCTGTAACTTACCGATATACCTCAATTTTATTATACTAAAACTATCAATATTGCCTCCTTATGTGCCAGTGCCAATACAATAAAATTGCAATAGATTTGTCTGATACAGGTTGTCTTTGTTAGTCTTAGTAGATAAGTCCCGCCGGCGACTACCTCATACATTGTGCATAGATTAGGTTAATTTCCCCCTCGTATGCTCCAACTGAAATTTCAAGTAGAGTAATACAAAGTCCCCCCTTGCGAAGTAACAAGCAGTTTACCTTTACCTTTCTGGCGGTGTAAAGAAACACGGTCGATCATCAATCATATTTAGACAGTTTGTTTGCGTTCACCAGATCAGAACGTCGAGGAAATTTTCTAATGCCTTTAACAAATGCCTAACCTCTATCGCAGGCACAGACCACAGGTAAACGTGTGCGATCATACAAAATACACACCTGTCCAATAACTAGGCGATTCAAAATAAGGAACACAAAGCGCTAGAAACGTCAGGTGAAGTAGACACATATATATATATATATATATATATATATATATATATATATATATATATATATATATATATATATATATATATATATATATATATATGTGAATAATGACAGAGACATAGAATATGTAGAATACTGCATTTGAAGGGCGCAAGTAGGCAAATGAACAAGAATTAAGATGAATGCTATGAAAGAAAACTACGACAAAACGGAGAAACTTTATTAAATCTACACTCCAGCCAAAGACTGCTTAAAACATTACAAGAAGATTTAGACCCTACGCTTCGCTGAATTCACACCATAGTTTAAACTATAATATATGGGAAGTTCACAGATATTTTTGACTATGAGAAGAACACGCAACATTACAACATACACCCTAGAAACGTGCCATGTATGCCTTCATTTAGACATATTTACCTGTCTTGGAAATTACTTCTCACCATTTGACTACTAATGTCAATCGCCAAGACAGAGCGTGTTGTACATAAATCAGCCAGCGATTTTGATGACAGGTGTTTTCAGGGATTTGATTTGATTTGGTAACCAAAGTATTACTTGCGTGGTTAGCCTGAATACTTATCTTCCATTTCAGAAAGTTACAGCATAATTCCAGCATTAATATTTATCCTAATTGTCCTTTTCCTTCAGCTGTACAAGTCGTCTTCAGAGTTTTCATAGATATTGTATATCTCGCGCCTAATATTAAAGGTGTTTTATATCCGATCGCGCGTTAATGTTCATACGTGTTACTACATTTCATGTTAGGCTTCATTTACATACATTTATCTATAAATAGAGCCTAATATGGAACAAACGAACCTCTAGCATTAGGCCCGTGATACAAAATGTCTGTAGAAACTCGGAAGAGGTATGTCGTAGCTGTCCAAAAAACGGCACTTTGGAGAAATATTTACGCTGGATTAGAACGATAGCTGTCTGGATGTGGAGATGCATCGCATGGCTAACCACGCGTATGATACTTTTTTTTTTTTTTTAAATGGGCGTAAGCCCTTGAACAATTTTGGCATAAAAATGCTTGTCATATTTTGTACTTTTCCACACAGGACCAAGCTCTATTTTGGCAATGGACAAAAAAGCATTAAAAAAATAATTGAAAGGTATTTCCAAAATATGTACTGCTTGAAGAGTGTAAAAGTAAAAACTACGCTTTTACTTAGAAAGTTACTGATTTGTAATAACTCATATTGCCCGTAAATGTCTCACTATCAACAAAAACATCAATCCGATATATAAAAAGATATTAAAAAATCTTACAGTGAAGGTGGAAGGTTTTCATTGACTAAATGTAAATCCATAAAATTCAAAGCAAAATAGAAGTACAGATTTTGAACTTAAGTGGTCATAAACTAGTTAGCCTAGCTTTTCCTTATATATGTTTTAGTTGCGCGTATTCTTTTGTCCCAAACAAGCTAAACGTTATTTTTTTTTTATACTTTCCTCACTGGAGATAAACATTTACAGGTAAATGTTGTATATATTGTAATATCTTACTAAAACTTAATTAAATTCAAATGACACGTGTTGGTCTTAAATTACACAGACTGAAACGATGTGCATAAATGCATCCGTAAATTAAATAACGAAAACTTCATGTTTTGTATTACATCACATATTTGCAAACAAAGGTCTATACCTCGTCAGTATTGAACATGCGTGTCTAAGCTATAAAGACGTAGGTATAGAAATGCGGCATTTAATTTGCTTAATTTTTAACCTGAGCTGTAAAAATTGAATTACTGTACGTGTTGTTAATTGATTGACATAAACTAGCTCAACCCATGATAAACCAAAGCAATTAAATTGTAGAATTGAAATGCTTTATTCGGTACACTGTAAGAGTTTGGTAAAAGAGCAAGAACGACATTTTATGCTATTCGACAACATGCACTTTTGAATTAATGCCCACCGTCCTCTTCACTCCCAACAATAAACTGGGCATTCATGAATTGAAAAGCTAATTAATACATTCTGGCAATAATAGTTATTTTGTAGGTATTTAGAATACAGAGTTAAGAGTTGTGTACGTGTAAAAATGACTATGATAAAGGACTAAACGTGTAAAAATGACTGATAAACGAATAAACGTGTAAAAATGACTATCATAAACTACTAAACGTGTAAAAATGACTATCATAAACTACTAAACGTGTTAAAATTTCTATGATAAACGACTAAACGTGTAAAAATGACTATGATAAACGACTCAACGGCATGTTACTTAATGAAAATATGCACTAAACGGAATGAAACTTATTGAACATTGGTACTAAAAGGAATGGTACCTAATGAACATATGCAGTAAACGGAATGGTACCTAATGAACATATGCAGTAAACGGAATGGTACCTAATGGTCATATTCAGTAAACGGAATGGTCCCTAATTGACATATGCAGTAAACGGAATGGCACCTAATGGACATACACAGTAAACGGAATGGTACCTAATGAACACACTACAGTAAAAGGAATGGTACCTAATGAACATATGCAGTAAACAGAATGGTACATAATGAACAAATCTCCTTTAGTAAAAGAGGTACAGTTAGATTTCAAAGTTTTTCATAAATCAGTAAAATCATAACACTATAGAACAATTTACATCTATCAGTAACAAATACATAAAGATATCAAACATATGGAATATTTTCATATAATAAACAAACCATTGATTAGAAACAAAACATTTGGACATACACGCGCAAATGATTTAATTATTTTTCAGATAAATTAATAAATAGTTTGCATATATTTAAAAAAATGACACTGAGAATCCTTTTTCAACATGTCTTATAATCTTGTCGAGGACGATTATATAAACATCAGAGCCAGAATCGCTTCTTAGATTTTTAAAACATCACAAAATGTCCTATATTCTGTCTGAAAAAAAAAAATCTGTCGAAAGATCGTCTTAGTAGTCATTTGACGAAACCGACAGATTTAATAATTTTCTTCAAGTCTGTCATATTATTACGCATATCTGTCGGAAATAACCGACATTTTGGTTCTTTTGACAAGCTGCGAATTCTCAGGAATTTGAGTAGAAATCTGACAGAATCGAACACATGCTGGTAAATGAATTCATTTTTTGTCGCGTTTGCCTCCGTCTTATGTCTTTTGGTGTATTCAAGATTTTATTTCACTCAGAAATCAAAGCAAGGTACGTGAAGATGGCGAATGTGAAGATTATATATATATATATATATATATATATATATATAT
>JAECUM010047947.1:0-12027 GCA_016617855.1 Megalonaias nervosa
TAATCAGATCGTTCTTCGCGGCACTTACCGTGCTTTCCGCTGTCACTCATAGACTTGTGTTAAGCCATGCACTCTTTCAATATTACCGAAGTGGACTGCATGAAAAGGGAAGTCAGCATGTGTTCGTACCAGGTGAAATAAAGAAGAGGAAATAGAACATTAAACACAATGGCATATAAAAAGTAGAAAATGGTGGCTATAAACACATTGAGTATATATCGTACATACATTGAGTATGTATCGTACGGTCTGAAATGGTTAACAAAGAATAGTTATTAGTCAAATTATCATGGATGTCAGTCGCTGGCACGGATACTCTCTATTTCCGTTAACTCAAACCCTGTAGACTTTACTAGCTTACAATTCCTTCGAGCTAAACAAAACAAAGAATCAGAGAAAATATTGATTTACCTTATTTGGCAAATTCACAAGTAATGCACTAATTAAAAAATATCGAAACTGACTTGTGTGGCGCGTATGCGTAGTGTTTACTGTATGCATGCATGTATATTTCACTCAAAAAATGAGGATTATTGCATTAGTTAATACAAAGGAAAATTAAGGTATATATATACAATAAGGTTAATGTATACAAAGTAAAGTTATACTTAAACAACTAATGATATGGACCATATGTTTTATAATAGCGTTGGGATTGTGTCAAAGTTCTATGCAATAACACATCTAGTAAATTTTGGCTTCTTCCTAAACTTATTATTCAAGAGGAATCGAATATATTCCAATGTTAATTTTAAAAAAATACCCACAATCCCCCCAAAACGAAACGAAACACGCAAACAAAAAGGAATGAAATTGCAGAAGGCCACCTTTAATATAATTACTGTGTTTTACATAATTTACAATGACGGACAGACTGATTGTTTAAAAGCATTTAATTGAAAACATCAAATGAAGTCATATGATGACGAAACATGCTCGGTAAATCTATATGTATTGAAAACGTGAGTCGAACGTGTTTTATTGTCTGAATTTTTGTTTCTTATTCTAGCTCAGGTTAACTAATCTGCTTTCCTTTGCATTGGCACTCAAACAACGTACCACATCTAACATATTAAGCTGAAATAACATGCATTATTCCTAGATAGTACAAACCGAATATATAGTTCTCATAGTATTGTGGCTGCCAGTCCCTATTACATCAAAGTCTCTCTGCAACTGAGATCTTTCAGTCATTGTTATTTCGGAATGTATAAATGGAGAACACCCTATTTGAGTTATTACTCTGTAAGTACTCAGGCTGGCTACCGGGCTTGGTAATTTCAACAGTACGTTTACTGCTATATCGATATACAATGCATCAAGCTTGGAGACACTCTCAAGTAGGTGAAGTCTTTTCTAGAAGCTACTCTATAGCGGAGGTGACAATCTTATTTAACAATATTCTTACAACCGTGTTATAAAAATGTTATCAGAGCCATGTAATAATTGTGTTGGATTTACGTTTTTAATTATTAAACTGTTCTTGATCATGCGGCCCGCGACCGTAAGGATTTTATCTGTTATGCCCTCCCATTCTCCCCTTCCCCGCCCTGAAAATGTTGGAGGCCCCTCAAGCAGAACTATTGTCAAAAAGAAAAGATCACTTGAGTTAAAATCTACGACCTAAAGTATAGTTATGTTGTTCAGTAAATTTGTCTAGTGATAAAATTATTTTGTTATAATATATTGGTATATTTACGCCAACGGTAAGTCCGCCATGACATATAACAAGATATTATTGTAATTGGTTTTCCAAATAACTCTTGCTATACCATTTTTGGATATACGTTGTTCAATTCATACCATATTTACCACGATCTGTTTACGTTTCCAAGTAAGGATGCAATGTCCTTATATGGCACACAAAAACGAGGCTGGAAACGGAAATAGTTAATAGATCAACTAATATGGCGCATGATCCAAAAGAAAATTTCGAATAAAAAGGCAAAGGTTTACATGTATTTCTACAATGAAATTCAGCAATTTTAATATTAAATAAGACGATTATTTAGCCAAATTGCAGTTTTTGGGGGAGTTCATACAAATAACCGAGAAAATGCAAAGGACCAGTCGATGATATTGCTTCAAATCACAATGAAAAGGAAAGAAAAAGTAAATTTGGCAAGTTGTAAGTCCTGGACTTATTGTACTAGGTCCTCTGTAGTGAAAGGCATTTCATCTGTATGGATGTATTTTCTATTTTTAAGATACATGTATAAAGCGAAATGTACATAAATATCATTATGCATTGTGATTTGTTGATATAAAGGTGCTTTAATATATAAATTTTAAAGAAACACGAATTATCATCCTCTGATTGAATTTTACTGCAAATTGTGACCTCTGAACACGTCACAGTTTTAAGCACTACAATTATTTACTGCCAGCAGTTCGACTCGAATCGATTTATGATGAGTCATTCATCTAATGATCCATACCGGTACCTGGCCGGATTCGAAAGCCAAGGTTTAATCCAAACTCAGATAGATTATACAATACAGTGTCTGTCAACGAAAACACCATGAATAAATTCAAGGCCGCGTGTGAAACTGCAATTTCTCAGCTTTCAAACCTTCACCGTTTTTATACAACTATCGTAGTGGCCAGTGTGTTAGATGGATTGTACGATAGTGGTCTTCACTCAAAAGGATACAGGCCACAGAGATGAGAAGCTTTCGAAAGATCCTCGGCATCTAATACAAAGACCGTGTCACCAATGAAGAAATACGGCAAAGGATCAGACAAGCCATTGGGCCTCACGAAGACCTCCTGACCACAGTGAAAAAACGTAAACTGAAGTGGTATGGGTATGTCTCACGATCATCAGGACTTGCCAAGACAATCCTGCAAGGTACTGTACAAGGAAGAAGAAAGAGATGCAGACAGAGAAAGAGGTGGGAAGACAACATCCGAGAGTGGACAGGCTTGACACTGAGCGACTCACATTGTGAAAGACGGAGAATCGAGAGGAATGGAGGAAGCTGGTTGTTCGGTCTTGTGCGGTGCCCCAACGGTCTACCAGTCTACGGGACTGATGATGATGATGATGATGATGATGTCTTCACTCGGAACATGCTATTGTTACGATTTTGATCCTTTGAAACTTCTGTCTGATGCCTGTGAGTATGGCCTGCGCTTGGCTGCGTATACATGTTTTGGTAACGGGAAGCTATTGGCAAACTCTCCCATAGAGCCACTTTGGCTGAGCTAGTGACTCGAACCTACACGGACAGAGGTAAGATGTCAGTTATCGTTAAAGGTGAGCGCTTTAGACCACTCGGCCACCGGAATCCCCTGCCTTTAATAATAATAATAATAATAATAATAATAATAATACCAACAACAGCAATACTGCCTTTATTATTATTATTATTATTATTATTATTATTTATCTAGGTTTGTGTACATACGTAGGTACTTAAGTATGTAAATGTGTGTACTTAAGCATGCATGTATGAATGGATGGATGAATGAATGCATGGAAGGATAGATGTGAGGACGATTGGACAGATGGATATAATAGGTATATTGGTAGCTGAACGTGTAAATAGCAAATAAGTGTAGGATGATGTGTAGGTAGGTGAATATTTTACATCTGCAGCATGTAACACAATTGTGATATGACAGCAGCCTTTCCTTTCACGTGCACTTTCTGGCACCTACATCAACTGAGAAGGGTATGTTCATATTTTCATGATAATGGTATTTTATTATTGCAAAGCAATGGTCTTTTAATGTATTAACCTCCTAAAACGACATAAAGTTCATTAATTAATGCGGTGGGCATAAATGCGCATGCTCAAGCTTGCATCATGTATTGACAATTACAAAAGGCAAACATTTTTCTAAACCTATATATTGTCTGGCATATATAGCTAATAGATCATTCATATTAATAGAAACCAATAACGATACATTGTGAAGTTCAATTACATTTGATTGTATTGATAATTGCTATAGGCAAGACAGGATCTTTGTAAAGCTATACAATGTTTGGCGTATATAGCTAACAGGCCACTCATATAAATATAAATCAATACCGGTACATTATAAAGTTCAATTTAATATAATAGTAACATGATAAGAAAAAAAAAACCTTTAATTTGAATATACCGGTTTGCTCTTTTTATCTTTATATATCAAGAGTTTTTATCTGGAGACATGCATTATATACCGACAGTTGCTTTTCAATTTTGTATCCCGACTTTATGAATTTGCAGTTAATAATCTTTGTCGGATGCGAGGTTGGAGTATGGTGTATTTACACACTTCGAAGAATTGAACATTTATGTAAGGCAAATTATTTCATAACCAAGAAAACTGAGCACTACGACATTACAACATCAGTCAGCTATGTCCCTGTAAAAGTCAACGAATTATCTGTGTGTGTGTGTGTGTGTGTGTGTGTGTGTGTGTGTGTGTGTGTGTGTGTGTGTGTGTGTGTGTGTGTGTGTGAGAGAGAGAGAGAGAGTGTGTGTGTGTGTGTGTGTGTGTGTGTGAGAGAGAGAGAGAGAGAGAGAGAGATGGATTCTCTGGTATTGTTTTTGTTTTAAAAATGATTGTTTTCGGTAGTCAGATGTATTATTATTATTATTATTATTATTAGTTGTTGATATTGTAGCAACCGTTTTTGATCGGTGTTTCTGGGAAGACTAGGATATTTTTAATAAGCATTGTAGGAGCTAATGAAGTCATTTTCTGATATTGTAATTATTTTTGTAGCAAATATTTAATAGCACGATAGTATCGGTATGCACAGAGGAGGTAAATACTGAGAGTGTGTAATTTGAATTAATCAGTGATTTTTTTGTTGTACTCTATGTCAATGCCAACGCCAAAGCTGTTATAAATTCATATTTATCCAAATTTGTCATACTACCATTGATTACCTAGTTAAATTATATTTAATTTAGCTTTATTTCATCCCAGTGGTATGTATTTCCTCGTTTGTGTAAGCTAGTAAATTTATCCTAAATATAGGACAGTTTTACGGTTTGATGTAAACTTGTTAAATAGAAATCAATAACGATACATTAGGCAGTCAATTAAAAATTTGATAGGAACATATTAGGAAGAAGGAAAACCATTACTTATAATATACCGGTTTGACCTGACAGGTTTTAACTTTATATGTCAAGAGTTTTTATCTGAAGGCATGCATTATGTAGATGCTTTAGAATTTTGTATTCCTTCATTATGAATTTGCATTAACAATCTTTATCAGATTGGGGGCCGGAGTATGGTGAATTTACACCATCGATGAATTGAACCTTTAGTTAAGGTGAATTATTTCAAAAGCAAGAAAATTGAACATTACGACAGCAAGGAAACCACTCACTACAAAGTCAAATAATTCGTTCATTGTGTGTTTGTGTCTGAATGTGTGTGTGTGTGTGTGTGTGTGTGTGTGTGTGTGTGTGTGTGTGAGAGAGAGAGAGAGAGAGAGAGAGAGAGAGAGAGAGAGAGATGGAGTTGCTGGTATTGTTTATGTTTTGAAGATGATTGTTTTGATCGTTACATATATTATTAACTGTAGTAGTAGTTGTAGTAGGAGGAGGTGTTGTAGTAGTAACAGCAGCCTTTTTTAAATTAGTATTTCTGGGGATTTTGATATCTAAAAATGTAAGACCTATGCACGTACGAAATCGAGCTATAGATAATCACTATAAATTACAACCATGAATAAAAATTATAAACATTAAAGATAAAATCATGTACCAGGAGTTACAAAAATATAGATATACATAACAATATAATAACGTTTGCTTAAAAATTTTGTTATGGACCGGTATCCTATATTATTGAATACGATATTCTTCTTGTAATCTTTTCTTTTGATGTGTAAAAAGAATAGCCAAGTATTATTTTATTCTTCCTCTACCGTTTTAGTTCATTGAAAAAGCTTGTTGTTCTTCAGCAATCTCGTTTTGCGTTGCTAGTGTGCATTTTGTTTGAACATTTTCTTGGAAATATGTGTATTTAATAGTTTCGATACAAAAATGGGCCCGCCTATATACAATCATCAAATTCTTCCCGCACCTAAAATTATGCTTTCTATTTTTGCTCTTTAAATGAGCAATTACTGCAATATTGGTTTCCTGTCTTCTTTTGTTCCATTTCGTTTTGAGATTTAAAAAATATAACACCATTATAGCATTTTATCATCTCAATTTGTTATACTAGTAATATTTAATATAGCTTGAGACTACGTTGGTATGGAGTAATGGGATTTGGATGTCTTGACATTTCTCACTGCAGCTGAAAAAGGTCGTACTGTATAATTCGCAAGGGATGTGAAAGCAGCTAGTATAAATTGTCATAAAGACCGAGCAAAAAATACAATGTGAAACACTGTGCGAGTGATGTCATTGCTTAAACTATTTCCAAGGCCCTAAGACAACTATCATTGTCAAGTGAAGGGTTCCTCAAAGAGCTAACAACACCAATAATTTTTCTCTTATCAAACTAAGAACAACATATTTAAACATGTTTAAATTCCTCGAAGTGATTTATGCGGCAAAGTCCGTCATATCATTTGGCACGCGGCCATATAAGCAGTTCTTTCGAAAATATTCATTTTAATTAATACTTAATCGAATTTTTCTGTATTGCTTGCTGATGATGTTTTATGTATTTACCACAACATGTGAATATCTTATTTAACAATACTATTAATAATGTAATAAGAATGTTGTTAGTATCATGTAGTAATTGTGTTGGGTTTTCGTATTTAAGGAATTAATGTGTCACACACCCACACACCCAAGATTCGACGCCCCTTGAAATAGAACTATTGTCAAAGACAAAATTAAAAAAAAACAAACAAACAAAAAAGAACCCCCAAAACAACAACAACAAAAAACAACTCAGGAGTTAAAACCTAAGTATAGCTATGTTTTCAGTAAGTTTTGATTAGTGATAAAGTTATAAAGGTAGAATATATTGGTATGTTCATCCTAACGGTACTTCTTTCGCCATGACAGATAACACAGGATTTTCTTGGTAATTAGGTTACAAATAACTTTGTTATAGCCTATTTGGATTTTCTATGACACGTGAATCACACCCGGCTGCTCCATTGAGACATATAGGCTCGTTGTAATACCCCATCCACGAAGTTGGGTTACTAGTATTGGTACTACACAAGGCACAATCACATACTTAGAATCATGATACGACGTTGTGTATTGCTTACATCCACTGATCAGGATTGATATCAAGTTGGTTATTGATTCCCGATTGAATAAATAAAAAGTGATAAGGTTTCAGTGAGGAATAAATAACCAGCTACTCATTCCCGAATCAAATTTTTTTCACAGTCAGTTTTTTCACTTATTTCTTATTCACATCGAGATAGATACTTATACCTTACTGCCGATTAAAAGAAATTTTGCAACAAATTTAAAAATTTAAATTCTTTCTTCATGGCATTCATAACTATTATTTTAACCCAA
Organism: Megalonaias nervosa; assembly: GCA_016617855.1. Taxonomy (NCBI): domain Eukaryota; kingdom Metazoa; phylum Mollusca; class Bivalvia; order Unionida; family Unionidae; genus Megalonaias; species Megalonaias nervosa. The sequence goes on from JAECUM010047947.1 coordinate 7,455, forward strand.
CTAGAGAAATACGAATGTTCTTTTGGTAACATCTTTATGAAGCTGAATAAGCAACATCATCGATTATATGAAATTTTTCAATTACGTACACCCTTCCTTAAAGTACTTTCATCTGAACCCCTCAATGACTTTTTCTAGTAAAGATCTCTTCCAATATAATGAAACGTTTACAGAAAATTCGTTGAGGCGATTTCGAGAAATTGGTATGCAAGTATATGAGAGCTAAAAGAAATCTCGCAATGAGATTGCTTCTTAATTTCACATATGGCACATATGCTCCTTAAAGGAATTTGATTTGGTCCCATCCTTTAAATTTTATCTCAAGCAATAATGTATATTCCAAAAACGAAGTCTTGAAGATATTAGTCGAGACGAAACAGAGAAATAGGAATGATGTTATAGGTACCGGCTATGTATATGATGTGGTGAGTGAGCCGATTGCATCAAAAATCTGCACCAACTGACCTACCCCTCCCCCCCCCTTAACATTTTGATTCAGCCCTTCTTTGACAGTTTCGAATAAGGAACCCACTCCACCAGTAGGAAAAGTTTATCGAAACTTCGTTGAGCCGATTGCGAGAACTAGGGGCTAAATACATGGAAGCCATTATAAAACAAGAAAAGGGATTACCTATTAAAGCCATATATGGCCTTACAGTTCAACCCTTAAAAACGATCTTGACATGGAGCGTTCTTTGATATATTGAAACTAGCGTAATATTTGAACCACGAAAGAATAAGTGACGGAGTTCGTCGAGAGCAATCAAAAAAAAAAAAAAAAAAAAAAAAAAACAGTCCTTATATATACCGGTAGTATTAATCAAGTACAATGTGGAACCAATAATATCCAAATTTTGCAATGCCTCAACCCCCCTTTTCTCGAAAACTTTTATTTCCAAAACGACAAATTCTAGGTGGCGATATATTCCTACAGTAGCAATAGTTTAGGGAAAAATGTCGATCCGATTTTGAGAAAAAAGGGCTACATATATGGCTGGGAGAAGAGTATAAATACAGGCTGCAATGGGAATAACGTGTACATATTTATCCAGGGAGGGAATCTACCAAACCAAAAGGTATGCGCTATTGTATTTACGTCTCAGTTTATTGCTTTGCTAGATTTCAATGAATATTTTGGTGATTATGGGGACTCGATATTGAAAAAATATTTTTCCAAACTGAGTAGTTGGCCAAATTCTAGGAAGAGACGTGATAATGTTCAGTATAAACGAGAAGTTATGGATTGTTTCGTAAAATGGACACTCCCTAATTTCTTAATACAAGGAATTCTCTGAATATTTTGGGTATACGTATTTAGTGAATCGATTAAATCTTTGTGTTAGGTGCTTGGATCGTGTCTTATGGTGCATGGCGTGAAGTACTATTATTTGGTTTCTAAAAGATTACTAATGAATCATGCAAATGTGAAACCCAATAAAAAAAAACAACATATACTTGTGGTATGAGAGTTTTTGATTTGTCGTCATAACATGTTTTGAGGAGAAATATTTGTAGTACCTTCCAGTGTAAGAAACCTTCAGTTGATAACGACTATTGCCTTGAAGTCCTTGAAACTGGTAAAATATCAAAGATGGATCCATGTCAAAACTCTTTAGAGAGGGGATGTTAGGGCCCATGTATATACGTAACTTTTAATCCTCTTATGGCATGTGTTATACCCCCTCCCCCTACATGTAGCCCCCAATTTCTCGAAACTGACTAAAGGAATTTTCTTCAAACTTTTCCTACTGATGTTACATTCCTAAATAGAAGCTGTCCAAGAGGCGTTGTAGTCAAAATCCTCTGGTAGGATTCAGTTAGTACAAAATATTGATAGAATTGATCGACATTATGTTTTTCCGTCCCTGTATCTTTAAGGTGTCCAGTATTTCGCTTTTTCCTCACAACAAAATTCTCTAAAACATCTTTCGTGGGTCGAAAATCTCTCGAAATAAAATTCTTAAAGAAGGGTCCATATCAAGACTCGTTAAAGAGGAGATGTTAGGACCCATATGTATATGCAAGATTTAATCCACTGTGTAATCCTCCCTCCATATATTTAACCCCAGTTTCTCGAAATCGGCTATACGAATAATTTGTATAACTTTATATATTGTTGGAACACATCCCTAACTAGGAACTGTCAAAACAGTGATTGAAATAAAAAAAAATTAAGTAGAGTTTCACGAATATTAAAATTTGGCTATAATATGTTCAACGACTGTAGGGTTTAATATTGCCGGTATCCGTAAATACCATGCTGCTTCTCCGACTGCTTTCGACGAAGTTCGCCAAAAAACGATGCATGTCAAAATCATTTTAGGGGCGAACTGTAGAGTCTACATATGGATTGTAGATGTAATATCCTTGTGGGGTTTGTGATACCTACCATATATGGAACAATAACTGTGAGGATGGGTAGACGACTGGACAAATAGATATAGTGGGGATATTGGTAGCTGTATGTGTAGGTAAATTCCTGTTTATATGTTAAATGTAATTGCGGCATGTGATAAAATTGACATATGTCAGCAGCCTTTCCTCGCACGTGTATTTGCAGGCACCTACATCAACTGGGAAGGGTATATTCAAATTCCAACGAAAATAGTATCTTATTATTGCGAAGTAAGGGCCTTTTCAATTATTAACCTCTTAAAATGGCATAAAGTTCACTTCGATTTCCGACATTAATTAATGCGGCAGACATAAATGTGAAAGATCATGCTTGCATCATGTATTAAATAATTCGCTCACTGTGTGTGTTTGATTGTGTACGTGCTTTTGTGTTGGTGTGTGTGTGTTTGTGTGTGTGTGTGTGTGTGTGTGTGTGTGTGTGTGAGAGAGAGAGAGAGAGAGAGAGAGAGATGGATTCGCGGGTATTTTTATGTTTTGAAAATTATTGTTTTCGGTAGTTTGATGTATTATTATTATTATTATTATTAGTAGTAGTAGTAGTAGTAGTAGTAGTAGTAGTAGTAGCAGCAGCAGTAGTAGTAGTAGTAGTAGTAATAATAATAGTTGTTGTTGTAGTGATAACAGCCTCTGTTAGTATTTCTCGGGAGTCTAGGGTATATTTAATGAGTGTTGTCTGAGTTATGCAAGTCGTTTTCTGAGATTTTAATTATTTTTTAGTAAATGTTTAATACCACGATAATATGGGTAGGCACAGAGCAGGTAAGTATGAGAGTGTGTAATTTGAATAAATCAGTGCATTTTTGTTGATCTCTATTTGTTTTGTATTGGTGATAGCCAATGCCAAAACTTGAACAATTTCAAATTGAACTAGATTTGTCACATTCCCATTGACTACCTAAAGTATATTTGCTTTAGCTTCATTTCATTCCAGTGGTGTGTATTGACTCGTTTGTTTGCACTAGTAATTTTGTTTCGACACTATGGGCATAAATTAAGTAACAGAAAGAAGTAAAACCAACAAGTTTTGTAAAACTTAATAAATAATTTAATTATCAATGTTATAAATGAAAATGTGAGAGGAAATTTAAGTATTATGAAATGAATCCAATATAAACCTGAAAATGTTCGATTACAGTCCAAAAGAATGAAACGTTCCGTATAAATTTCAGAACCGGAAATGTACTGAACAGCCAAGAATCGTGACTCTGTCAAAATGACATTGTCTGGAATTCCTTTGAATAATTCACAATAGTTCCAGAATAATATTATAGTTTAAACAATGAGCACTATCTATTCCCACTGAACAAATGATTTTCCTATTAAATAATATCTAAATGCAGCATAATACACATCTGCAGACTTGATGTTACAACAGGAACAAAAGAAATAAGAATAACTTCAAAATAGGAATGAATCTAATTGCTCAGTTCTCTCATTATATACACTTTCAAGAGTCTGTTACGACTATATGTCGCAATATACCCCACGTGAGAGATCTTGCTACCAATTTATTATTTCAAAATACCTATTCGTTGGACCTAAATCATCCAATAGGAATTAACTCAATTCTTCTAAGATACCACCTGCCTGATCTGTCCAATGGAAAAAGGCCGAATCTGTCAGATGGCGCTCTACAGTTTAGTATTTTGCATAGGTTAGAATTTTAAAGAAAAAGAATTTCCCCTGCTTTCCTCACTGGTTATAATGGCTATTTAAAAAAGACCCTGTATATCTTAGATATAGTTCAAAGAAACTTTAATTCCCTTTATTTTGGTGTATGATTGATGGGTGTAATATAGGTTATAGAGTATACAGCTTGGCCTTACTCCAGATGTGCACCTTTCAAAAAAGTGCTAGCTCCACTTGGTCATTTTCACTTTCTGAACTTCAGAGGTAAAATGTAAAAAAAAAGAGCCGATAGCTTTTTTTTACATTTTATATATTTGGTAATTCATTCATTGCACTTTCAGAAGCTGATATTGTCTAGTCTGGCAAAATTCATTTTTCCTATTTTAATAGCTGCTAAGGATAGTGTACTTTAGAAAAATTCAGGCTGATTTGTGGAGCACAAGGGAGCAGTCATTTTAGTTAGCAGTGTGCTTAGATCATGTACGATTTCCAAAAGTACAATATCCAAAGAAATGTCAGCTACATTGCA
>JAECUM010047948.1:0-16597 GCA_016617855.1 Megalonaias nervosa
TTGCTTTTGTCGTGAATCATCTGCAAGTATCGGAAAGGTTCTGTCAAATACTCCGTCTTGGGTAAACACGGTCGTTGTGCCATTTTGCCCCACAAACAATTCAACATCACTTTGGCAAACGATCGCCTTCCTTCGTTTTTCTCGATGTGGCCTAAAGTGATGCCTTCCTGCTTCCAGTATTTCTCTTTGAGCTTTGTTTGGTCGTCGGGAGTGTGACACCAGGAAGGATATCCGCTAGCTTCTTGTTTCAGTTTCAAAAAGGCATTCACGTAGTCTGCAAAAATGCCTTTTTGAGAATCGTCGCCCTTGTGGTATTTTTCTGTCTTGGGAAAGTAGTAAATTTCGTACACTTCTAACAGTTGGTATCCCAAGTCCAGAGCTTTAAACAATTCCACGCTGACCCACGTTCCCGTCAAGGCTCGTTCTTCCTGAGTGTGCTGACAAGGGTGGTCTTGGTTGCACGTTTCAGCACAAGTACGACACAGGGGAAACATCAGTTTTCCTTGGCAATGATGTGGTAAAACGGGATGGTACAAGTTCGTGGGAGGCAAGACTTTACACTTGATCAGTCCTTCGTATTGTCGAATATTGTCCACGTCGATGTGTTCCGTCAGCAATTGTGGGTGCCCTGCGGGAAAGTGACAATATTTGCACACGTACGGATACAGAGAACACACATCCAAGTATTTGATTTCTTCTCCTTTCTCCTCGTCGACTTGGTACAGCAAACAGGTGGCATTCGTCCGTCCTCCGTACAAACTGTCCCGCGGGTTCAGAGGGTCCACCAGCTTGTAACTTTCCACGATGCGCTTAAACTCGGGATCGGTTTTCAATCGCTGATCGTACTCGTGTTCCCACATTTCCACTACTTGGTATCCTTGCTCTTCTAACTTCAAGCGTCGCTGACAAGTGGCCTGGTACAAGTCTTCCATGGTCCGTTGTAAAAACTGGTTTTTAGTGTCACGTTGAGGGTAGCAGATGGGACATCCGTGAAATAAGCACCCGTTAAACTCGTACACGATCTTGGGGTTTTCTAAGTCCCAGCCGTCTACTGAATACCTTCCGATGGTCTTTTCGCCTCCTCCGTTGCGAGCGTGTTGGATCCATTTGTCTTCCTTCTCACACAAGTAATGTAACCAGCGTAGGGCTTTGACCGAGTATTGACGTTTGACAAAATTGGTCGTTTGAGGACTGATGACAGCTAGGGTGTTTTCGGGCATGAATCGTTGACGATACACTAAGGAACACGCTTTGGCAATGGTACAAGCTTCTTTCAAAGGATCGATCCCTCCGTGTTCCATGAACAGTTCTCGAAATTTTCCACAGCAGCGACGTAAAATGTCTACGTCGGAACGACAATATTTTAACATTTCTTCTTGAAAGTCAAAAGGGTCCGAAGCGTGAGTCTGGTACCATGCGTAGAAAGCTTCTCGTTGTTCGGTACGCATGTTGTCGGGGTCGTAGTAGTGAGCCTCAGGCAAATGGGGTAGAACGGCGTGTTGATTAGCTTCGGTATTGAAAAAGTGCGGAAAATAGCCTTTGGCCATTTCTGTCATGCCAAAAGTTTTAGGCATGCGGCTCAAAGGCATAGCCAAGTAACTCATTGAATCTTTAAACTGTACTTGTCCCACTTGCATGGAAATGATTTTGGCTCCGTTCAAAGTTACTTTCGGACGTTCGGTACTTTGTTCCGTATAGTATCTCAACAGAAATTGTCCATCGTATCCCGAGAAATTGTGAGCCATCACCGTGGCATGGCGATGACAATCTCCGTAACGTTCGATATCTTCTTGGCTCCACGTCTCGTCGATAGGGTTTAAGATCCATTGGGCAAAATCGGCCAGTGTGTTCGATCCCCGAAAGATTTTTTTTCGTCCTCCAGGAATCTTGCTGCAGTAAGGGCAATGAGTCAAGATAGGCTCTTGGATGCACTTCTCGCACGCTCGGTGAGCCACGCAGAAATTAGGAATGTGAATGCCAGTCTCTTGCATGCATTCGAAATCGAAAAAGATGAAATTCCCTTTCTTCTTCTGGTCATTATCTTCTTCTTCTTCATGTTTGGAATGGTATTTTTGAATGTAGCATTGGTGTTCCAAGTCCACGGTTTGGCGACAAATGTGACATCGCTTCTTTCCTGAACAGACGTGCGCCTTGGCACTGTTGGTACGTATGCCTTGTCCACAAGTAGGGCACAATCTCAAGAGCTGACAAGCACATTTCTGCTGTGAACCTTGCGTCTTTAGGTGTTGTTGGTAACAGGCAGGACTGACAAACGTGCGCTGACAAGCAGAGCAATGCACTCGTTCTTGTCCTTCGTCCAGACAGGGTGTAGAAGCTAAACATCCTGAGCTTTTCGATCCACAATGCTTGTGTTGCTCTCGATTGTTATAGCCATAGTCACATTTCTCACAGTAATAAGTGTATGACAGGAATGCAGTGATACTGGTAATGGCATCAAAATGTTCATCGTGATGATAGACGTGAATGTATTTTCCGTCTTTAAAATCTTGACCTCGAAACAACAGAGGTCCGCGCACTTCTTGAGGGTGAACTTTCAAGGTGTAACGTGGAGCCAAGACGTCTTGCAACTTTTGCATTTCAGGAATGCCACAGGGTGTGTCTTTAGCTAACCCCGCTTGCTGTAACAGGAGTTCTGCTTCTTTTCGTTGTTTGGCTCGGTCCGATTGTTGAATAGTTTTCCAGGCTCTTTTCCATTCTACCGTATCGTTCTTGTCGGCATACGTTTGTCCCACCACGATGGCACGGGCTAAACACATCTTGTCTTTTGGATTGTTAATTTGGACGAGACTACGCTTGAGGTTACGCAAGTTGTCTACCAACATCAACTTTTTTTTTTACCTGTCCCTTGGGGAAGAGACACGTGGGTCATGTACAGTGTCGCTTTTCCGTCCGTGATGTGAAATTTGTCATTGGATTGTTGTACGTGTTGAATCTTGTCCATGATTTTGGAAGGTGTCAATTCTGTTGGACTGCTAAACTCGATCCAAACGGGAGACTTCAAATTGTCGTGATGAATAGAAAGTCTCAAGCGATCGTCTTCTTTGGCTTGACATTGCCGTTTTAGTGTGGTTAACAAAGAATCCCACACATCAGTGATGAACCCTTCTGCTTTTTCCAAGGGTACGTCAGACTTGAAATCTTTAAATTTCACTGCGTACGTGTAGGCCGTGGTTCTAAATTTTCTGGAAGAGCGTTTGTCCGTCTCCCGAATATGGTAGTACTTTTCAGGGTTTACGGGTGGTAATGGACTTTGATTTGGTGTAGACTCTTTAGGCTTCGATTCTGGTTCACTCATCTCATCTTCAAAATCGCTGGCATGAATTTGTGCCAAGACTTCAGCTACTGTGCGAGGCGATAAATCACGTTTCTGCCTCTTACTTTCTTCTTCTTTCTTTTCGAAATGATGCGATCGTTTCATCTTGACGGCAAAAGTCAAATGACTACCTGTGAAACACCATGAACCCCTATATATCTATGTCAGACCAGGGCATATATAAAGGGCTAGTGACTCCCCTCTCAGTATTCATTTCGCTCTCAAGCCGACCAGCACAATGGAAGAACCCACACAGATTGAACTTCTGATTAGAGCATTGCGAGGTGTGATAAGAAAATTTTCTTCAGACAAGCCGACGGACTACTCTCCTTCCTTTCGAGATAAAAGTCAAGATACTTGCTATATCTGTCAAAAGAAAGGGCATTGGGCTACAGAATGTCCAGACCGTCAAAGAAGCAAGGCCAGTGTCAAAAGAAACAAAAGTCAAAATACCTGTTATCATTGTCAAGAGAAAGGACATTGGTCTTCAGAGTGCCCTAAGAAACAACAGGAGCAGGAGAAGGAGGAGGAAGAAGAAACAGAGGTGACCTCGACAAAAGAAGAACCCCGACACGTTCAGAAAGAGAAGACAGAAAAGAAAAGAAGACGAGAAAAATGTGAGGAAGAAGAAGAGGAAGAAGAGGAAGAAGAGGAAAAAAGTGTAAAAGTGAAGAAATTGAAAAAACAGAGAGAGTGAAAGAAAAAAGAGACAGAAGAAATCTATGAACTTTTTTAAAAGTGTTGTGTTGTGTTATGTTGTGATATTGAATTGTAAAAAATTTGTAACAGAATAGACCAAACTGAAAAAAACGTAAGTGTCTCTTAGTTTTCATTATTTAGAAATAATAAGGACCTACACTCATACACTCACAACACGTACATCATAGGGTTAAAGAAGGGATTTTGAGTTTTAATTGATTTTTGGCAAAATGAATAGTCACTCTTTTCGAGAGTATTGGGTAGCCCTGAAAAGGACTGTTGAGTGTTTGTTTTTCCTTAGAACAAACTCAGGAACGAGAATCAATTCGCTTTAACTGTCTTAAGCCTTTGCCACGGCCAAGGCCTACTTGTGGACTTGCTCCTGTCAATGATCTAGTAGATATCACTAGGGGTGGTATCTCTGGTGTAGTCACAGGGTTAGGTTGTTTGGCTCGGGAAGGTCTTTTTCTCTTGGGTCGTAATAAAGAAGTCTGATACATTTGTTTCAGACTTCTTAACTCGGCCAAAATGTCCAAGAGTACCGTGACCGTTTGACTTTCGCTGTTCTCCTTCTCTCCTAGACTTTGTTTCTTTTCTACTGCTTCTTCTTCTTCCTGTCGTTTCCTTCTTGCCTCTTCTTCTTCTTCTCGCTGTTTCTGTTCAAGAAGAAATGCTTGCTCTGCTTCTTTCTGCTGCTGTAAAAATTTCTCCAATTCTTCTTTCTGTCTTTGTTTAAAATCGTCGACACGTGGTAAAGAAGGAGAAAGTGGCGAAGGTACTGGTACCGGAACAAATTCTTGGGAAGAAGATAAAAAATCTACTAAATCCCAGTTGAAATCAACCTCTTCGGGAAGTAGCACTGTGTTCACTTTGGTAGCTGCTGCTGTACCATTACTTCTCGTCTCCACAGCCGGTGCACCCCAATTCATTGTCTTCTTAGGTTCCGTCATGTTTCACAAAACAATACCGCATCGATTCACTGCGCACAGACGCTAGTGTGCCTATATAGGAAATGTGACGTCACAGGTAGCTCTCTTCGGATTGGAAGACAGACTCCGCGAAGTGACTGAATTTTGTAACGCGTGTTGGGATTGGTGAACCCTTTCAATCCGTTTCGATCCGGTCTTCCACTATAAATAAACGCGGTTCACTTCATTTCCTTCACCTGTTCTCGTCACAGAGAAGATGTTGATAGACGTAGAATCCTCTACTTTGGTATCCTCAATGCTGTTCCGTACAGACTTACCCATGTATGTGAAAACAAAATGGACTGTCATCCGGATCACCGGTGCCACTCTTTGGAAAAGAAGATGTTATGTGGAAAGACAAGGCTGTCTTAAGCGGACTCTCATCTACGGACCAGAAGTGAGACACGGTTTAAGACAAACTTTGAGAAATTTGAGGAAGAAAAGAAGACCTATGCGATGTCCTGTATGTTAACGGAATAGTGTTAACATCACATAACAAACAACGGCCCTTTTCAGGGCCACTTCCAATACCTCGAAAAGATCTTAATTTTCATTTGGTCTCCACCCTAAACGAATATATATAAAACCCTTCCTCTACTAAAAAACACGAACGCTCTTGATTCGTGTTTGTCTATAACCCTCTCTCAGGTAGCCTGACGTCACAGTACTTCTCTTTTTGCTACATTGTTACCAATGTGACGTCATGCCACCTGTCGCTTATCGCTATACAAACCCACAGTATACTAGTCGCCGCTCTACAAAATTTCCATTGACGCTATACAGGCCCAGGGTGTGCTAGTCCCTCTACCCAATTTCCATTGACGCTATACAGGCCCAGGGTGAGATTTTATTTCTTGACGCTATACAGGCCCAGGGGGGGGTCTGTAATGCTAATTCCCATTGACGCTACGGTAACCCCATATACTACTAACGGCACAAAAAAACGGAACAGCTGCTTTAAGCCGGTTAAGTGATAGAGGCCATCTTCCATACAATTCTACTGTTTCCATCTTCCCTTATGTACAAAAATGGTACTATGGGGTGGTACTGCTATTTTTCCATTGTTGCCATATTCACATCGAGAAAGGGGAGATAATATTAATTTCCCACTGCCCTCAAAGTTTCATTTTTAATCTTGTTTCCTTATTCCCATCCAAAAATAGTACTATGGGGACATCCAGTTAATTCCCCATTGTACCCACCCACCCAGTACAATTCTCAATCTTGTCCCCATATATCTATTCAATAATGGCATTATTTGGGACATAATGTTACAATTCTCTTTGTTCATCAAATGCTACCTTTGTCCGCCTATTGCTAGACTATACTATTGATAGTAAGCATAATAAACTTTCTTTACAGATAATAATTTTTAATTTCCATAATCTAACATATAAAATATAGCTGTGTGTCAATTAATCACGCGCCAGTCTTTACGAACGACTGCCAACAAAGCGGAAAAAGGCATATAGTATACATGACATTTTAATAGTGTACCATTTTGAAAGTTCTTAATAGATCGTTCTTTTCACCCATTCACAACACTTGTGATGAAAACGATGTTAATTTGTCTAATTTTACTGAGCCGCCGAGTTTCAGTGGTTGAATTGCTGTATCCTCAGTATATTCTACAGAGAGGTCCTATAAAATAGAAACAATGTCCATCCATGTATTCATCACAACGTCACGACTGGTTTTCAACTGTTTTTATCGCAACCTGACAGAGTAAAAGTCCTGATCCTTGGATATTTTAGACAGTGTCTATAACAAAGGATTTCTTTAAAACATATTGGCGGGGACTTTCTTTGCGCTCTTCGGTCCGATGTTGTGAATTATTGATTCGTTAATGTACATACTTGTTCTGAAGGACACGATAGCTTATCGAGCAGGTTTAAACGCAGACCTTTAATGCAATGTTCACCATTTTCACACTGGGAACTTTCAAAGTTTCATTTGAATATATATCATAGTTCTAATTTTACACACAGACGGCACGTGTACAAAACTTTAACAATTCGACAAGAATATTTATTTGCAGATTAGAGGATGGGTTGCTGATGTTGAGATGAGCAGGGTGTAATGGCATGTGCATGTATATGTATATGTATGTAGCAACCAACAACAACAACAGCCAACAACAACCTTATATATATATATATATATATATATATATATATATATATATAATCTTTTCTTCAGGTTAAACCAAATTTTGAGAGGAGATATAACATTGCACATACCGTAGGTTGTGCAGTGGTTTAGTCGGACCCCATTAATCTGTGATAGCGCAAATCGTATGACAATCAGCATGGGTGCTGTCATAAGAAAGGAGCCAAATCAGTCCAATGAAGAAGGTAGGTAAGAATCAACAGAACAGATGAACCTTCATTATCCTGTCTTGTCGGCTTGAGGAGAGTGGATTAAACAATCGACACTTTAGTCTATATAAAAATATTTTTGGGTCATGATGCAGATCCGGAAATACGGATAACATACTTTTCTAATAATTTGTTATTGTCAGTTGTTAGTAGATAGTGGCCTGATATAAGTGGTTATAGCAGACTTTTGGCAATGTCTCTGAGTGGTGGATGTTGTGCCAAACGTCTGAGATATAGATTTCACGAAATAAACATTAGATGCCATAATAAAATTCATTTTATTATAGAAGCAGACGGAATAGATTTTATTTGTTAATTAGTATTTGTCGACGCACTAAATTTCAATGCATGTTGACTTGGTACCATTCAGTTAGTTTTTAAATTGCCAAAGGGAGTCGATGTGGCTGAGTGATTAGTGTGCCAATCTTGTGACCAAAAGGGTGCAGGTTCGAATCTTGCCCAAAGTTGGCAGGGTGGATCGCAGGGGTATATCTCTGGACAAGTTAATTGTCTTTCCTTTATTTGCCTTTGCATGATATAACCCCTACTGTGATCATTAGTCCTTTCTTGTAACAAAACGAAATATGTGCATGCGTTCTAACTCTGAGTTCGTGAAGAGGACATAAACGGTTTCGTCTATTTTTCTAATATCACAAGTCCAGTTAAATGTTTATTTAAAATTAGTTTATGCCGCAAGACTTTAATTGCACAAGTAAAACAAAAACGGTGTTATAAAAAAGGTATATTACTAAGGAATCCTACATGTCTCTCGAAGAATCGTTTCTAAAAATTAAAGATTAGCAAGTCGGACAGGAAAGATATTGAATTAACGTAACTGATAAAAATATTTATCAATACAAGATGTATCAGACCCGCTAAAATTATTAATAATGCGTTGCATTCATGTCAAAACGGGAAAAAACTTCTAACTTTATCATGTTGCAGTTAAAATTTTCATCTTAATATTTCAGCGTTAAAAAGTTTTCTTTAGCTTCGTGTGGAATCTTTAACCATGGCAACACACGGAAACAAAGATGGGTTGAGTAACATTGTGCAGTATTACTGAAGACCATTCCTTCCAATCGAAAAGAATGAACATAACAACAATTTAGTTACAGAATATGCATCTGAGCAAATTTTGCGGATACAGTATACGTTGGGTAAGATAGAAATCTATTGATTTTGGTTTTGCAGCAAAAGGAATAATGACAAGGGCCACTCTGACTCGTAAAACAAAAAATGACTTCTTCACAATAGCAGTATTTCTTAACAAGATAACTCGACGAAAGTTCGGTGGACGGATTACACCTTAAGTAAGAATTGACTTTCTGATCAAAAGGTCGATGGTCAGCGGCATTCTTATGCCAAAACATTTTGCGCACAATAACCAGGCTGGTCGAGCAGAGACTTGAACTCATGCAGACAAAGGTGAGTTGTACGAGTGATTTGTAAAGGCGAGCGCATTAAACCATTCAGCAACTCAAGGCCCCTTCAGATACGATGGTGGTGGTGGTGGTGGTGGGGATTAGCTAGATGGTAACAGATATAATGACTTTCTGAATGACAGCTTTCTATCAGTGGCCTGCATTGCGACACATCCGTTAAACAGTGAATAGAACTTTTAATATCTGAGCGCCTTTTCACTACGATATGCATGATTTGAGGATTTAAATAATAATAATAATAATAATAATAATAATAATAATAATAATAATAATAATAAATCTTTAATCGTTGTTGCTCTGCCTTGTTAGATCACTACATGGGTATAATATTGCAAACACACATACATACACACATATCTATAACCGAGGGTGCACGGATACAAATACGTAAAACAATAATGCATGAAAATGGAATAGGCAAAAAAATAAAACATAATCGATAATAATTATATAACTCCTGCTTGTAGCTTCTCATAGACTGGAATAATGACAGACAGGTCAACATTTATGATACAATTATGCAGCATGTCATCATTAAATAGTTTTTTCCCGCCTAGAACAATTGATGTCATAAGCAGAAACTGACCTCAGATTGAAAATGCCAAATTTTTTTTTTTTTTTTTTTTTTTTTTTGTTGTTGTTGTTGTTGTTGTGACGAAGTACACCATCCTTGTGGACTGTAATTCCAAATAGTGTTGGAGAACATACGCTTTATGTTCTTTTCCCTAGGCTGTCATGAATAATATTAAACTTCTTTTGGAAATGTTCCTTCCTACGCTTACTTCGTCAGATTTCCAGCCTCGCTTCTGGGGATCGGCAAAACTAAAAGGTTCTGACGCAGATTTTAAGAATAATATCAAAGGAATAAAACACTTAAGTTAATTTATGTTCGGTTGATTAAGCTGCCTGTACTTTCATATCATAATGGTGATCAAAGACGATGAGAATGCTTATGATTTTCAGGATTCATTTAAAACGTTTACATTGAATAAGTCATTTACCTGCAGTGGTAACTATTTCTGCGTTTGAATAATTGTTTCTATCAAGATACATTTCATAGATATTTATACAGTGTGTCTAGTACAAATATACTTTATGTCATGTACAAAAGAATCCAATTTTTTGAGATACTAACATTGGGTTGATAGACATATTTTCTTGACATTATACCATATGCATTAGATGGTCAGCAAGACACTGCGTTCCATTATGCGTTCGTCTAAAAGATGGTTGTCAGATTTATAATCGACGGAAAGAAACTCATGAATGCATAGCCCTTGCATCAGTTTGCATAACGCTTGATACATAATTGCATGCAGTGAACAAGAATGTGGCCATATACTTATTGACAGTTTAGTGTTTCAGAGATTGAGTTACTCACTAATGTTAGATATTCAAATTGATTCCTTTAGGGCATTTATTGGGTGATCTCATGTCAAAATCCCTTTTAATATTTGGAAATGGGGCTGCACTGCTTCGATATTTTTATTTTAAACTTTACAACAAAGATATAATAGTGGAATTGATACATGAAGCCAAACAAATGAGCCATACTGACATCCTAAAATACAATGAAACGAAAAAGTGTAACGAACACTCTTCATTCTCACGTTCCACCAAGAGAACCCACAAGTAGGTCGCATCATTCACAAACATTGGTTAATCATTGAATCGTGTAAACCGCTTGAAGTGATCTATCCACACAAACCAGTAGTAGCATCTCAAAGACCTCAAAACTTGAGAGACATGCTGGTCAGGGCAAATGTAAAGCCACACTCAAATCAAATAATAGATGGGAAATCGAAGTCTTGTGGAAACAGACGATGTAATAAGACGTGCCTACACAAACGAAGGAAACAAACACATTGTCCAGCACAGTCACAGTTGAAAAGCTTCATATTCGCTACCATACTGTAACACGCAACGCAGAAAATGTGATCTACCTCATCACATGCATCCCCCAATATGTTGGAGAAACGCAGAAATTAAACAATAGAATGAATCTCTCCAGATAAGTGATTTTGACAGGTACTAATTTATTCTTAACTGTGTTCAACGGTAGGTCGCTTAGTAATCCGTTCACAGGGGCCGTATCGTTTTCTGAAAAGCTTGTACGAGGTAAACGATATTGGGTCTTTCCAGTCATATTTTCATTTTTTTAAAAACTATTCCGTCATTTCTAAATGTATTGTAATTGCAAATCAAATATCAAATAGGCTGAGTGTATTTTCCACCTCTAGTGTGTTATAACGTCTAGGTGGTTTTCCTCTTCTAAACGAGGAAATCTGGAATACGGGTAAGTAGTTATTTTACCATCATGTTTGTTATGGTACATACAGACTGTGGTTAAAAGGATCATGATATTAATATCATGATTACTAGAGAATATTCACACAGATATTATAGTTATTAAATGGATCGAATAGTAACAATAGGCTATGGCATGCTAGGAGGGAGTGGAGAGTTAGAGGCTTAATTGATCATGATATCATGACTCAGACATGTGTTTGAACATCAAATCATCATATATCATTTTGACTTTGCAAGTTTTAATAACATTTCAACCTAACATCGCTGGGTGTTGCGCTGTAATGGGCAATCATTTATGTATGAATTACGAAACCAGTAAATATATTTATTCAATGCTAAACGTTCGATGTGAATTACTATACTATTTTCTTTGAATAGGTTAACAGATTATTGCACGCGTGAATGAATAATAACTAAATGCATATGAGGCCTTTGAGTTAATGGCTAAGTAATTACTGGTGTGTGAAGTATGTTTCTAATGGTGGTCATACTGGTTATTACTAGCTGTTACTCCAATCTCACTTAAATTCTGTGACTTCCATCAGACAAGAATCTTGCTACTTGGAATCGACAATGCTGACAGGTTCTGGAGCAGTTTCTTGTACATTGGCTCTTTGATGATGTTATCAGATACAGTAAGCCACTAAAAATAAGTAAAACCCAAAACGCATATACTCAGAATTATATTGAAACATCATACTCCCTCTCTCTCCAAAATCAGCAACGTTTTGTCCTGATCTACCATGTCTTTTTTCCCTCTGACAGATATTTCTACGTATGTTTGTCACCCATATTTATCAAAGAAGTTAGATGTCAGACGGATACGGGTTTTAGAAGCCTGGTATAGTACACGATTATATATAGCATATATATATATATATATATATATAACAACATATATATATATATATATATATATATATATATATATAATTTCGGTTTATTGTGCATCGGTTTGCATAACGCTTGATACATAATTGCAGGCAGAGAACAAGAATGTGGACCATATACTTATTGACAGTTCAGTGTTTTAGAGACTGATTTATTCACTAATGTTGTATATATTGAATTTGATTCTTTTCGGGCATTTATTGGGTGATCTCATGTCAAAATCCCTTGTAATGTTTGTAAATGGGTTTTACCACTCAGACATTGCATTTTAAACTTTTAGTTTGCCATTCACCATTTTGTGAATAGATGTTTCTGTGTAACACTTTTCTTCCTTCCATGCATCTGAAAACTCGTACATACATTTCGATGCTGCGTAGCAGAAATCGTCTCAGGTTTACAGTGTCCAGCTGATGGTGAATTTGGGGACGTACTCTCTCATTCTGTTGTAAATACTCCACAATGGGTAGAAATAATATAGGGGAAAAAACTGTTAATTAATTGACTAATTGTACGGTTCATATTTATCTTGCGTTCCAAGTTTTAATTACGAGATATTTTTAGGTGCTCAACCTAAATGACGAAATATTCCATTTAATTTGAATGAAACATAATCAGGTAGCTAACCAATATTCGATTTCTGCAGGATTTTTCCTTTACGTCACCTTCCACACATTACCCGTCCATTACCAAGATCAGTTACGTTTTTAAAAAGGCCGATCAAAATCACTTGTCAACGAAATGTCGTACACAGATAAGTTTATGTAGATTAAGAATTCGTATAAATCGACCTCGACCTCCCCCTCCCCCCCTTTTTTTTGTCTTGAAGAATTATTGTGCTTACAGTGTCACAGAAGACACTTCTTTTTTGTTTCGGGTACAAATCGCATAGTGTACTTCACCTAGGTTTGCTTGGAAGCAAAAGAAACCTCTTTTCATCATAAAGGTATGCATTTTATTCTTATGTATTCCGAAAAATTGGGCATATATATTTCTCGACTACAAATTTGAGACCGGCGGCGTGTTAAAATAGATTTATAATAAACCTTTGTTAATTGTATTTATGTACATGCATTTTGTCACCTTGATCTAATTTCTCTCTCTCTCTCTCTCTCTCTCTCTCTCTCTCTCTCTCTCACACACACACACACACACACACACACACACAGACAGAGTATGGTTTACTTCTCTGTTACAACTAGATGCATCATAATAACTAGAACAACCGATGCTGCATATTAAATAAAATGAAAACCCGTTTTATTTGCTGAAATTATCTAAATAGTGTTGATTAGTGACTGCTCCACTGTGCTCGATCTTTACTGTGTACAGCCGAGGGCGATAAGATAAAAGTGACTCGTTTATTGGTCAGTGTAACGAAAACCGCAAGCCCTTTTTTCCTATAATTTATCTCAGAAATTTACTTTTTACGACCTCTTGTTAATTCTCATTTGTTTGTGCATTCATAAATATCGTAATTATCCTATTTGTCTATTTTCTTGTCGATTGGCTCTTTGATGATATTATAAGTTAAAGTAAGTCAGAAAAAGCAAAACCCTAATTAAATTGATACATCCTACTCACCCTCTCCCCAAAATAAATTATGTGTTGTTCTGTCCTACCATGTCTTATCTGCCACTGAGGAAAAACATTGCTACACGTTTGTCACCTATACATTTGACAGAATTATCTACATCTATCTATATATCTATCTTCATATATATATATATATATATATATATATATATATATATATATATATGCGCGTTCTTTGCTCATCATCAAATCATCTAGTTGAAAGCAATTGTTTTGTTTTTGTTCTCAATATCTACCATGCTGGGCGCTCACTGTCAGGATGTTGCGGGCCTCATAGCCACCTGTATAAAGTTAGGGTCGGTAGGCACATGTTTGAGACGGTAGATTCAAGAATTTGAGTAATTTTGTCAGGTACTCATTTATTCTTAACTGTGAACAATGGTAGGTCGACTAGTAAGCCGTACACAGGGGCCGTGTCGTCTTCTGTAAACCTTGTACGAGGAAAAATATATTGGTTTTTTCCAGTCCTTCTGAAAGGACAATGTACGATAAGGGGAGATTTTGGCTACCAAATTAGCGATAAATTAAATTGTTTGTAAGAGTATTTGTTATGGTTATTCCATACCCACCATATATCAGCTTCAATATATGTACACATGATATAATGAAACAACGTGAAATTAATAGTTAATTTTGTGCCTTAGTAAGCCTGTGTTCAAACAGTAATGCAAATTTTGCCAGATTTTCGCCTCTGAAGTCCTCAAAAACTAACAGCGCATTCGAGAACACGTTTGATTTTTTGAAAGAAGATACTATTTTAAATCATCTAACAAATATGTAAATTTTATACATGTTCTCCTTAGCGCTCACCACTAACGTGCAGACAAATAAAGACAAAATGCGTTAACTTAGAACAGCCATATAATTTTAGGGTGTCACTTCATAGTAACGCAAAATGCCATTTTATGTTTATTTAAACAAAATTGACGTTCAAATGTTGATTACTATTTGTATGGGCGATTGTAATTTTGATCTTTCTGTTTTGGTTGCATTTTGAGGCATTCTTTAGCAATAATAATAATCGGACTATTTTAATGCGAAGCAGCTAAATATAGAGGCAGCGCATTGAGGAATGATGTTCATGGCAGTAAAAAAGAAGCAGCCGAATATACTATTTTTGACTAAAATGGTCTACTAAATGGAATAATGGTGAAAATAAATTCTTCATGTATTTTTTTTATTACCTGATCATTTTAAGTTGCATTTATTGTCTAAATTCTAATCTTCTTTGATTTCAAATATATTTTCACTCAGGCATACAAATCATATGAATAATAACGCGAAACACACCCATACAATAAAGTTAGGAAATCAACACTGAATCCTGTAAAAAATGCAATATTCATTAGTATCATTGTTCATTTGCTTCAAATTTCATGAATTATTTTAGTACCTAGCTTTAAATTATCATCTGTAGACGTGATTTAAAATAGATCTAGCATACTCAGTATAAACACAAACTATTGATTGCATCAGTTTTCAAACAAATAATTATTGAAGAAAAGGATTTATTGTACAGATTGTTACTTTTATTGCAACAATATGTATAAAATATGTTGTTTTTTTCATAAAAAAAGAAAACAAGAGGCAGATAATCGAAGCTTTGGCTGTATATTTTACCCCCAAGGAACCTCACCAGGCGACTTCATTGTTTAAATACATATTAATTGTCAGTATGCCAGTGTAAAGGTATAATCGTTCGATTTTTGTACCTATGTATCTGTCGCTAGATGTTCGAGCCCAACTGTAGGCATCTTTTTATTTACTATGGTCTTTTTTCTTTGTGTTCCTTTTATATCAATAATTTTCTATTTATTGTTGCCTTTTGTAATTCATCGTATTCTGTTCACACCATTACTTTATTCCTGTCTTACTTTCCACTTGTTACATGTTTTTGATGAATAATTCAAACTGTTAAATATCCAAAGGACTGAATTGCGAGTTAAAAATAACTCTCGAAGTATTTTTTCTTTAATATATTGCAATTTCTACTGGTGACTTAAACATTAATGTTGTCAAAAATGCCAGCGTGGATGTAGGTGGGTGAATGGGGTTTAAACAGCAGTTTATAGACATTGATGGTTATATCATACCGAGGAAGTGGAAGCTAAATGCCTTTCCCAATAACACACAGAGACAGCCAGCCAGGGCTGTGGCTTAGGAAGGTATCGTACCCGATCTGCCAACTAAGCAACCGTGCCCACCCACCCACCTAAACCCCAATAAAACGAAGAAAATATGAAATTATGGGTCCCTCAGTCATAAAGGGGTGGCACGTGTCTCATGAAAATTGGTTTTAAAAAGATTAGTTTTTGGCATTTTTCATAAGGTCTCAGCTCAGCTGCAAAAATATATGGCTAGGTCAGTTGTCGCATGAGACTTACGCGTATCAGTTTTTGGTCATAATGCCTTATCTGTTGTATCTGTAAAAAGGGAATTGTGTTATCCTGTATGCCACTCTATGCATCATAGGAGAGCTATGGCTATACATAAAATTCGGGTGTCATACACATGTATATTTCTATTGATATTTGACTAAAAGCATCCTTGGCTTGGAGAGAGAGAGAGAGAGAGAGAGAGAGAGAGAGAGAGAGATGTGAATGACCCTAACTAGAAAAATGCGGCGATGAAAGTGCTTTTAGGGCATATTTTTAGTACTGTTGCTGCAGTTTAAAAGTCTTGTACATATTTAATTTCTTTATTTTATTTTTCAACTCGATTTGTATATGTGTTGCGTATCTACACGTATGAGTAGGCGTACACGCAAACTGAAATCTTGTTAGTACCTGGCAACATTGTCAACCATAGTTACTGCATTATTTCAGATTAAACAATAAATTAATAGACTGATTGCCAGCCTAAAATAGGGTATAAATTATATTTATCCTTGAGTATACTGCTCCATTGAAAAAAGAAATACCAGATGCTCAACAGTTCGATGTCATGTCTGAGGGTATGTCCCCGTGCGTGCTTGAGTGT
>JAECUM010047950.1:0-13077 GCA_016617855.1 Megalonaias nervosa
ATATATATATATGTGTGTGTGTGTGTGTGTGTGTGCAATAATTCCACTATTTCCTGCAATTTGTGTGCAGTTTGTTTTCTAACGTTCAATCAATCAGTTTAAGTTTAGGCGCATACATTGTCCAAATATACACTTTGATCATAGCCGTTATCAACTGCATGCAGCACTTTATTATTTCTTCAAATATACCGTATATTATATCTCTCCTTGTATATGCGAGAATTAAGTCGAAGGTAGTGAGAAAATATTTTACAGAGATATCATTTTTCTCTCTTTCCTTCGTCTTCTACCAAGGGCCTCTACGTTTCAGGGAACAAAATAGTCCTGGTGATATTATACTTCTGGGTTTTCAGGAAGGAAAGTGCCAATAAACTCTATACCTACCACTCTGTTCGCAAAAAAATAAACTTATCAAAACAATAGCCTTATTGTACTTCTGACAGTTGGCCGTAACATAATTTTTTTCAAAAAAATATATCAAGGTGGAGACGCACCAAAATTACAAAATTTTTAACACCCGCGTTAATTCTTTAAGAAGAGACAGCTGTAGTTGTCAAAATCTCCAGAAAGTGGTCTGGAGCGCTGAATATGTGCTTCAGTGCATATTGATTTTATTTAATGTAATCTATGTTTGTCTCTGTCTCCTTTCTCTGTCGGCATGTCTGTCAATATAAATTTAATCTTTTCGAGAGTTCATCTAACAGTAAAATGAAGATTTAACCTGACTTATGTTTAAAGAAAATAACTTGTATATGTTTGATTATTCATAGTGGCACCCTCACTGAATGATCGAATTACATATTGTTTCCAATCATTTAATGATAAATCTAACAAACAATTATATTCAGAATATCTTGCCATGATTTTATTTATTATCAATATGCATTTATTATTATTATTATTATTATTATTATTATTATTATTATTATTATTATTATTATTAATTTATTCATCTTTTTCTATCTTTTCTCTATCTACCTATTTCCAACTCCTTATGGCAGTGTCCAAACATCTTATTAGTCACAAATCATGATTAAATGTTCTCATTCTAAACATTGTACTTGAAATTGATCAATTTTTAGGTTCACTTATATCTAAATATTGCAAGACATGAACTTTTGTTGCATGAAAATTTAAAAGAATATTTAACTTTCAAGACAATTAAAAAATAATCCCCTTCCAATCAATGAAACATGAATGTTGTAGGTATTTGTCCTCGCCGTTTCTAAATACTGTAGTTAGAGATATCTACAATGCCTATGCAATCAATTGTATGATCTTGAATCATAGTTTTCTTTTATTTCCAATTAGGGTGGACATGAAAATGAGTGCAGTTGCAGTGGGAGTTAATTTTCTGCTAGTAACATTTTAATTAATATTTTCTTTTAATTAAATGAATGTGATATTACATTTGTTAAAAACAAACTCTAATTAATGGAACATTTAGTCACCAATACTGAAAAGAAGTATGCTTCATATTCCGCATAATTCAAAATAGTGCGTTTGTCTTGTCCTGTTTTTGTACTATATAAAACCAAGCAGGGCGTAATTTTATATCAGCAAACGGCTTTTGTCCTTCCTATAGGTCCTACAGAATGAAATAATGGGTCCTGAGTTCGGTTAATTGACATGGTGGAATCATGCCTATATTTTCTCACTAATGTTCTTTGACCCTCTTTATTCCTCGAGGAAACTATTTGAGTGTTCCAGTGACCTTTGACTGATAAAAATGGATGAAATTGATGACGCTCAAAACATATTTACTGTTGCCATATTGACAGAAACGCAAGCAATTCAGATAGCCACATAGAACAAAGAAAGAAATAAATGTAGTTCCTACGTTTCCCCTTTGCCCACCATCATCGCGTTTCAGGAACACATATACAAACAAGCAAAAGTTCATAATTCTTGCTTCTGTCATTCTCTGCTTTTATTTTGATGATTTAACTTTAGAAAAGAAAATTGATTTTAATATGAAATTGACATCGCTTGCGGTGAAAATGGTCACTGGGTTTATAATATACCAGTGACTTTGATCTTTGATTTTATGATATGTCATCCAGAAATCTGTACAATGAAATAAAAGAAGAACGAAAACCTGACCAGAAAACTCGATATGATATAAGTTGAAGAAGTTTTAATACACTGACCCATGATGACATTTGGCATTTCATTCCTTGATCTTTGAGTCCAAAGACATGTCCTATGCCCCCTAATAAACTTGTAAGTGAAGTGCAGGAACAATTAGTCCACATGACCTGAGATGTACTTAAAAATAAAATTCGATCTCAAGATATTGTAACTATTAAGCCTTGCTTTCTGCGACATTTGTCACAAGTCACTTAACCCACTTACAAAATCTTTAAACACTTAACACGAACACCTTAAAATATTTACCTCTGCAAATGGCTTTTGGTCTTTTTTATTTTCTCGCGAAAACGTAAACATACACTCAACTTCTCACAGCAAATCTCTTTTTTACTTCTAAAGGGTATTCACTTGTGAGAAGACAAAGAGTCAGATCCGTCACCCGAACGCCACCATGCACACATACACTCAAAAACCCACCAAAAAACCGAAAACAAACAAGCAACAAACAACACAAAATGACCAACATTGAAACCGACGGCTGGAAGACAGACAAAATAGCAGAAAAGAAGGACGTACGCGGTAAATATGGATTTTCGTGTTATTTTACAAACTTTTTAGTAGGGAAGACAAAGAGAATATATTATACTTTAGATACGTGTTTTATATATATATATATATATATATATATATGTATATAACATATATATATAACATATATATATATATATATATATATATATATATATATATATATATATATATATATCTATATATATATATATATATATATACACAGAAACGATATATTGGTATCATTTATGGGGATGCAAAGAAATTACACATTTACATCGTTCATTACATTTTACACCTTTGTTTAAAATGCGTCTAACAGAATTTCCCTATAATAGTCATGTATAATACTGTTCGAAACATTCCAGCCTCCGTAATTCTGAGTAATTAAGTGCTTTATTGCATTTTTCAGAACTAAGTGTACCACGGATGTAAGATGAGCCTCAGAGTTTCTCATGACCTGTGAAAAATGCCATGGAGTATCTGATCCGTTGTTAAGACAAGCTAGCCTGCCAGAGTTGGTCACATTTCTTTTCGTCAGTGCTCCAAAGGTTGATATATTTTGCTTTAAATCCTCGAATCCTTAAAAAGACCGTTAGATTGATAGATAGAGAGAAACAAGATAGATTTTCCTTCCACGTTAAGGTTTCAAAATTCAATCGTCTTACGAGGAAGATGCTTTAATCTTATTTCTCTTTCATTGTACATTTATATCAACAACCGCATTCATTACTACTGAACCTTGAATCATTGTTTCGTTATTTTCTTTCTTCCTTTAGATGTTGGGAGTGGGAAATGTGACTTAGGTGACTGGAAGAAATTAAGAAAGATATTTATATAGGTCTGAGATCATCAATATTCATACCTTCTTTTGCAAGAAACCCAGTCTAGAAAGAAAAATTATGACAGATGGCGTTAAGAATGGAAACGAGAAGCAGTCTTAAGCGGTAATTATTAATCATCTATATGTACTGAATTATTCGAGTATTTTCCAATTTCCTACAAGGATACTTCAAACAACAGAGTTGGTACTCTGCATAAGGTTTGCTCTTATAGCTGATATTCATGAAGACAAGTTGTTTTATAAATGTATGCGGACTGAATAAAGACGAGGTGGCATTCTGAACAGTTGTCTCCAGAAAAAATTAAAGAAACACCGACTATCACGATATGTTCCAGGATATGTTAAAATATATATGATGGTTTTGTAAAACAGTATTATGCTATGAATATTCTAACACGGTAGAAATTGCACATGCAAAATAAGACAAACAGTTTTTTAGGTAGTTCGTCCACTGTAGGCAATTGTGCAATTATTGGTGTATGTGGTAGACTTCTTATATGTTTAACATATGAATAAAATTATAGCTGTTTGCTAAATTATTGTATATGGATAATCATAGATAACCCACCAAAGTTTTGTATGCTGCTTAAATCTCTGGATGAGACACGTCGTGTAAATTTGGTTAGTTATGTATACGGTTTGGCAGGAATTCGGATTACACAGGGTGCAGATAATATTATTTTAATTAAATGATTTTCCAAAAAGGCTACAATATTACATGATGCAGAATTTTCATGTGTACATAATTGTGGGGAAAGGTTGCAATAGTTAGCAAAGGGTACAATCAACATTAGGAAAGATAATTAAGTGGTCCGCTGAGACCTTCATCAATTTCAAAGTGGTCAAAGAAACAAAAATGTTTGAGATTCACCCCCGTAGACAACGAAATGTGAATTTTGATGTTTGAATCATATACTTAACATTAAAAAAGGTCGACATTATTTGAAAGAGCTGAGAGACATTTTCCATAATGTCTATAGGTTGAAACAACTACACTTGAAGATCAGTTTCACTTTCTTTCTGTATATCCTCTACATGAAAATCAAAAAGATGTATCTGCATGCATAATAACGTAACATTATATATTGTTACGACTCTATGGTCTTAAACTATGTAACAGAAATGAAATGAAACCAACAATTTAAGTAAAATTCAATAACTAATTTATTTACCAAGAATATAAAGTCAAATTCAAAAGATAATTACAGTATTGTGAACTAAATTCCAAATACTCATAATGTCTTATGACAAGTCTAAAAGTATAGAATGTTCCGAATGAATTCCAACGGTCTAGAATATGCTAATGTACCAAAATGACATAATCAAGAATGTCGTTGAATGAGTTCAAATGATACCCAAATTAGTGTTTTAGTCCAAAATGTCAATCAGCAATTTGTAGTGTGTAATTCCAATGAATAATTTTAATAAATAATTCGTCTCAAACTATATCATAACACGACTGTAAACACTGATCATGGATTCCCTAAGACGGATATTAAACATAACTGAATAATTGTTTATTAAATCTCTATACTTACAAACTTCACTTGCCTGTGTCGTAATAGATTTTCTGCGGACAAACATAGTAACCCGTTAAAAGACCGGTTCTGGAAATCAGATTCCAGTAAACATCTTATTTACTTCTTGGAATCGTGACAAATGTCTGGTAGACACAACGTTTAATCAAGGACAAAAATTAAGCACATTGTTTACATAACACCTTCCCTATAAAATAAAGCTTTTCTTTACATATTAGTCAAATATGCATATGATACTATAATCACTAGGAAGATATGGATAACACAAAATAAAGCAATACTATTTCAATTCAAGTAAACGTGCATTTGCAATCACAACATCTTTTATGTTGATGTGTCTAACGCCAATATTGTATTCCTGCAGCATCAAACTCTATTTTAACAATCTCTGATTTTGTTTTCCATTTCGTTAAGAAATATTATTGGGTTGTGACGACTGAATACAGTAATCGAAGAAGGAGCGGAACTAATATACACTTCAAATGTTGCAATGCCAATATCAAAGCCAAACATTCCTCCTCAATTGTGAAATAATTTCTCTGGTGATTATTTAATTGTTAGAAACATATCACACTGGATGATCGACACAGGTTTTATATTCTTTAATAAATACTAGACCAACTTCTACATCACTTGCATCAATAGACAATTTAAATAACTGATTGAAATTTTGAGCTAAAAGTACTAGTGCACTCTTAAGTATGGCCTTTAATTTGTTTAACGATTCCTGACATTTATCAAACCAATGAAACTTGGATTTCTTGCTAAAACAATTTGTCAGAGGCCCGGCAATTATGGAGAAATTTGAGCAAAATTTAAGATAATATCAAACCATACTCAAAAGCTAACATTGGTTGCTACTATTAACATGTACTGGGAATTCAGAGAAAACTTTGACCTTAATTTCTACAGATTTAATTTGACCATGTCCTAGAAATGTAGCACAAGCACAGCTAAGCTCACTTGTACCTACATTAAGGGTCAGATTTGCATCACTGAGTTGATCATATAAATTCCGAATGGTTTCCAAGTGATCTTTCCAGAAATTGTTGTAGATGATGACGTCATCAATGTATGCCTCACAATTATCGAGACCGGAGGGTATAATGTTCATGAAACTCTGGAATATTGAGGGAGAACTTTTCACATCAAACGACATCGTTTTCTTCTGATAAAGTCCATCTGGAATTGCAAATGCCAAAATTTCTTTTCCACTTTCCGTGAGTAGAATTCGCCAGAATCATGTTAAAGGGTCAAACTTGGTGACATTATGAATTCAAAGTTAGTCAGTGCAATCATCTATTTTTTGACTCTGGAAATGAAACCGTTATGGTGACAAAGTTGACTTTTCTATAGTGAATACACATGCAGAACATATTATCCGGCTTAGGCACGACAATACACACTGAACTTCTTCCACATGGTTATATGAAATCAATCTCCAGTAAATATTTAATTTCATTTTTCAAACAGTCCTGCATTAGAGGAGTCGGCTGTAAGGATCCCGTTTCACAGGTGTAGAATCTACAATCTCAACATCATTATATAATTTATTTCTTCTTGTTGTAACATCTGGAAACAAAGGCTCATATTCACATAACAGCTGTTTTATTTAACTTTTTCATGTGTTTGTGAATGTGAAAGTTTTTGGGTCCAGATCTTTAAATATTTCTGAATTTCTAAGATTGATTAAACCGAAGTCAATACAAATCAGACTGCATTTTATCCTATGCATCTTTACTGTGTAGGACTGGTACATCTAAATTTATTGAATAATTAACTGTATCATCTCTATCAAAGTACTCCTTTAACACATTTATATGGCAAAGATTTTCTGGTTCCTTAGAGAAAGAGTGTTAATTATATAATTTAAGTAAATTACGTTCGCTTCAATTGTATAAGGACCATACATTTTTAGCCAGTAGTGGATTTTGAGGCATGGGCAAGAGAGCCAGAACTCGCTAGGAACTCCTTCCGTGTCTATTTCTATCATAACTTAATTTCCTTTTTGACTGACAGTGAATATTATTTCTTGCTATTTCACAAGCCTTGGACATCTTATATTTAAAAACAGAAACATGGTCCAGAAACTTAGTCTTGGATTCTTCATTTGAAATAAGTTTCTTCCATTAATAACTTCAATGGTTCATGGACAGAATGTCCAAAACTTGTTCAAAAGGACTAAAACCCAATGATTCTGGAAATAATTAACTGACAACAAACAACAGCATATAAATAACCTCGTCCCAATATTTTCCTGTATCAAAGCAATATGACCAAATCATATTTTTCCAACTTCGATGAAATCTTTCTAAAGCCACATGACTTTCAGTGTGTTAGGTAGAAGATTTAAACTGTTGGATGACAAATTCATGCATAACTTTTTTGAAAATTCCAGACATAAAATTTGACCCATGATCAGACTGGACAGACCTGGAAAGATAAATAAGCGTAAAAGAAATCATCAACACTTTTAATATGGTTTTAGTTTAAATATTTCTCATAAGAATTACATATGGAAGTATTAAGTAAGGGACCGACACAGTCCACCGTTATCATGCTAAATGGTTCGTCAAATGCAGGAATAAATTTCACATCAGCCTTAGGCATCTTCTGGTTGGGTTTCCCTACCATTTGACAAGTGTGACAAGATCTATAGTAACTAGAAACATCAGTTTTAATTTTCGGCCAATAAAAACAATTCAAGTTCTTGTTATAAATCTGATTGACTCCTAAATGACCAGCTAAAGGAGTTTAACAGACAAGACTAAGAATTTCCTGCCGATATGACCTCCTATCTTTCACAAAATAACAAACAGGGCTTTGTGTGGATTCAGTTTCACTAATAGCCCACTGAAACAAACAGGAGATCGCAGGATCTTGTTCCTGTTCGACAATTAGTGATTGTGTTGTGTCACCCTTATTACAGAAAATGAGTATTAAAAAGAGAATCAATATGTATTTATTGATCAATACAAGGAGCAAAAGTGACATCATCAAAAGACTCGTAAAAATGTGTCTCAAGAGTTTTTTATTGCCATAGCTATGGTAACTGCACATGCAGGATACGAATCAGGGACTTCAATCACAACAGGATCAACTTTTTGATTCAAATAAGGCTTGTCAGTTACAATTGGATTGACCACGATCTTATCTCCACCTAAGTAATTGTCTAGTAATAAATGTTTACCCTCTATAGGTAAAGAAGTAACCGCTCGGACAGTCACGGATCATGATGCTAAGTATGATTTCAAACTGACACAGTTTAGAGGAGCATTAACAAAGCCGCACTCTACTCCCAGCATAAGAATACTTTGACTAGAAGAAGACTTTTCAGATAAAGGCAAAGTGCCTGACAACAAAAGACTCTGAGACGCTCCAGTGTTTCTTAATATCTTAACAGGGATAGACCTTGGCAGAATCAGAAATGAATGGTTCATAATTCTCCAAAATAGAATCAGACTGGGATTTGTTTGACCCAATCAGTGTATTGCTTCAGTACAAGACTGTGACCATAACATGTCTGAAATAAGAGCATTTGGAATATATCTGCTTTTATTCTGTTGCTTTCTTTAAACTTCAGGAATCAGAAATGTTCTTTCCTTTAACAATAAGTACATGTAGGAAGAGATAAGGATTTCTGATCAGTTTCATCAGAAGTTTGATTTCTAAAAGTTGTATCTACTGAGTTTTGGGAGTATTCATATGAGTTTAAGACGATTTGATTTACCAATAAACTGTCAAAAGGAATACTTACTGAGACATGAAACTTTATGATCCAGTAAATAAATAATCATCAGCTGCTGCTCATCAGCTGCGCTAGCAGCATGTTCCAAACTTTCCACCTTTTGCTCATCAAGATAGGTCTTGATGTCACGACAGATGCATTTCTTGAACTCCTCAATTAATATGAGTTGTCTGAGGTTATCGTAATCAAGGTAAATCTTCATGGCTGAGCACCACCTATCAAATAGTTGTTGATTTTCATATGTACATTCGACATTGGTTTGTACAGTGTGATTTCTACAATTCCGAAACCTTTGTCGATATACCTCATGTACAAACTCATAACTCTTCAAGAAATATTCTTCAAACACATCATAATCAACACTGTTGTATTGACGGTGAAATGTAGATTTTACGAGATTAACAATAAGTACGCGTTCTAAAAACAAAGTCCAAAGCCATTTCAAGTTTTCAGCAACTTTCTGAAAGTAAAGATATTATTTGTCAACTTCTTTTACCTGGCCAAAGGCTCTTGAGGCACCAAAACTAATTTTGCTATATAATCCTTAATTATAGGAATTTGTTAGTGCAGTATAAGCTTAATTTTAACACAAGATATGCTTTTTCTGAAAATATTTGAAATATAAAAATCCGTTCATAAATTAAATTTTAGTAGAATTATAACTGGACATTTAAATTTAGGAAACTAAATTTTAACGTGAAATAAAATTTTAATGCAAATTCTAAAATCCAAACTAACAAAGTTTAGACAGCAAACCTGACTAATGAAAGGTATTTAAAATTAGTGATAGCATGGGTCTGTACAACTTATAACATTTTGTCCTTTGGTGGTAAAGCAAAATAGCGCACAATGATATTTGCAGCAAATTGCAATATGCCTCTTCAAATGCGTATAGGTGTACACACTAAAGAAACAGCGCACTAAGGAAACAATGACAAGTTCTATGTTCCACATTTACTGTGTCGGGAACTCAGCCAGCTGTTAGTTTAAATAATAGTGTTCTCAGATTTCCAATTTTGATGGGACAGGTACCGTCTTTTATAGCACAAATATCAACCACAAAAAATGACAATATAATAAGAAAATATAGCTCCATGGAGGCTCTGTCTTGCTGACCAATGGGCTGATCTCTGTCATGAAGACCTAAGCGATGTCTGAAAAGTACTATATAGCAGTGTGGTAGGATGACTTAATCCTGGTAACTCATGATGGGTATTTTGGACATGTCTTAATCACAACCAGAATGAAAGAGGAAAATTGCTATCAAAATAGATTGGGATTATAATTCGTGGGTACAAACCGAAAGTAATAATTGTGACCTGACTCCAACTGGGGCACTGTCTTCTATCACCGCCGTATTCTTTCTTTTGCAGTGTAAAACCGTGCTGACAGCTCCCGAATCTCATCAAGTGATTTAATTGAGTTTTTAACTTTTTCTTTCTTGAATTTAGGAGTAGTTTGTTTCGTATATGGTGTACTTACATTACCTACCCAAAACATTTGGTTTATTATTAGTTTTTTTCTTATAAGAATCAATGACGAAGAGCGAGAAAACGTCCCTTTAACCAGTTTGGCGTATAACAATGACATAAAAATAAGTTTGAAATACAATTACATATTTGAACAAATACAATGAAATCCTTTATCACGCTTAATTTTTACAATGTATGCATGAAATCATGGGTGGATCATAAAATATGGTTTAGTATCGTTTAAGTGGAGTGTAAACAAGCAGACGAGGAATCTATGGGAACGAACCCCAGTTAGAAGCACCTGCATTTTAAGCGTTCCAGAGCACAATATTGACCATCTAACTATGAAGAAAACTTACTATAAAATGTCATTTTGCCTCTTGCTCATTTTTAGTTGTTTGGGGGCTTTCATCAGCTCTGTCCCTTCCAGGAATCCTTAATCTGCCCTGGAAATGGCATTATATTCAGAGGAGTTAGTTCAGTTCGTGTGAGTCACAATATAAAATGAAATTTTGTATTTGTACCAGAGGTAACATTTTATCGTACTGCGGTGTGTGTGTGTGTGTGTGTGTGTGTGTGTGTGTGTGTGTGTGTGTGAAGAGAGAGATAATTTCAAATATACACCAAGCAGAGCGGAAAGTGTTATCCCTGGATCCTACAGGATAACGCTTGGAAACATTTATTTACAGAATTATTAAATACGAAGAAATACAGTTTGGAGAATTTAAATTCATACTCTACGGAGATTGGAACCCACGTTTCCAGGTGACTTCACCGTTGTGTTTGCATGTAAGCAATAACCACAATGCAATATCGATCATGCATATATCACCAAGAATGATGCTACAAAGTCGGTGGTATAGGCATACACACACACACACACACACACACACACACACACACACTTCATCAGATTAACATTGAGAGATCTTACACAATAGTAAACCAATTAATAGTTTTAATTGCAGTAGAGGCTTTGCAGTTTGTTCATTGTTTGATTTGTTGATGCTTTAATTATTCAAAAAACAATGAATAAACTTTTTCTGGGGCAGTCTATCTATAGTGATGTTTAAAATCTTACAACTAAATATTGTGCTGACGTGCCGTTAAACCTACCTACGTACCTATCTATCTATTTACCCACCGACCTACCAACCTATCTACTTACCTACCTACATACAGACATTCAAACGTTGCTAAGGGCGTAGCCTTGAAGATATAAACTGAAGTATCACTGGCTTGTATTTATAAATCAATTATAGCCATCTCTATGTAAATGGCTTAAGAATTTTCACTTAAATTCTTGATGATGGATATTTGTTTTTAGATAATGAATACATCGGTGTTCTATAATATACATTTGTTATCTTTTATCGTTGTCGATTAGTGCAACGACACACGATTCTTATGCGCGTGCATTTGTTTTGAACATAATTACTCCAAAAGACTGTATGTAATTAAACATAAATACTCTAAGAGACTATCTATTATCCAATATAATTACATGAGACTGTCTGTTATGCAAGGAATGTCTATTGTCTTACATATTTCATATATTACATGATATTTTAAAGCTTTATATTAACATTATATACCAACATTCTTAATCCAGTCTCGTTAATGAGATATGCATGGCTGTACAGTAGTGCTTTATATTTTAAGCAGTTCCATTCATCATTCCGTTGCTTTCTGAGTTATGATATGCTTTATTTTTCGTTCTGGCGGGTGAGTAAATGGTTAACTGTGTTGGCAAATTCTAAAACAAAAGAAGGAATGGAACAAAAGGAAAACATAATCAAGTAACCTAGCAACCAAGCAACTTACCAACATAGCAATAAACTGACAAACGAACGAATTAACCAATCAACCAACCAAAATGCCAACAAAATATTCAAACTGACAAATTAACATCATTCCTACCTATCGACATAGAAAAGACATACATACATCATAAAATACGCATACACAGAGTGACAGCAATGCAGGTGAATTATAAGACCATTGATTTTAACGGATATTCATCAGAAAATTAGTCCTTAATGGAGGCTGGGAAGATTTGATAATTTTAAAGTTTCAATGAAAACAAAAGTGTGCGTTATTAGATATAAAGTAATAATTAAAATAGGGATATTTTGAGTTGTAGACAAGTGCACTGTCACCTACCCATTTTCCCCAATTTGGTATGCAATAGAATTAGGATATTCAAATACATCACGTAACATTTGGCGGAATAAGAAGATTGTGATTGTCAATGTTGTTTTTGTTCAAGTGTTGTTGATTCGGTAGTTATATGACTAGCAGTCGAACTTTGGATATTAATGCATATATGAACAACACAGAGGACACGACTATTTAAAATTATTAAAGGTCATCTGTATCTGTGATGGATGGTTAAGTGAGTTTGGTTTTTCACAAAGTCTTTGCCAGTATATAAATTTAAAACAGCCAATAGCGTCAATATCTTTACTCAAACTTGATGAGTTCATGTAGATTTACATCGTGCCCTTTTGACTTTCTTTTCGTGTTCCACTCAGTCAAGGGAAGATTTTTTGATAATTATTTGTGTCCTTTTTGTTGTTCGAAACCTTATTTATTTCTAAACTGCATATAATTAAACGAATATCGACTGGATCATTTTTATAACATACATGAATAATTGTGATATTAATTAATAACGCCAAAATGGCTCTGTCTAATTGGAGACATATACGCGAACAAAATAATTGCAACTGTCTTTGGAAGACTACATTGAAATAGGTTAGTGCTCTTGTGTGTCCGACCATCAGGTGCAATATATTTACATAATATGCAGGT